>CM030833.1:25528503-25697539 GCA_018105865.1 Metaphire vulgaris
CCTGTAGAGGTTTAACGGAAGTTTACGCCCATGAGCGTGAGATTATAGAACACGGATCTTTTAAGTTTCCCGCGTGATGACTCTATGCTGACAATGGCGAAAACCTTATTCGGTCTATTTCGCGTACTTTAAGTGGGAAATGAAACGGAATTTACATGCACCTGGCACTAGGCAGAACCGCTCTATAGTGCATTAGCGGCTACTCGAGAAGTATGCATAGCTGCTCTATAAAGATAAGATGTCTGCCTGCTTAAGTATTGGTTACGCTATAGCTGACGCTATATGGCAAGAGCTGTTACGTCCGGTAAAGATACAAGATGTTACCTCTAAAAGTCTAAGGCAATACATCAATACGCAGGATATAGTCTTAGTGCAACGCTGTTGACTTGAGACTTTTTCGAGCGTGATCCTCGAAGCTAATGCGCGCGGGCAACTAGTCGTCGAGTGTCCGATTCTATTTTCGGGCACCCAACCCCGACTGGTACGAGTTCTTGGTACTTGTATACGCGCCGCGAGGTCCTTAGACCCATCGGTTCCGGTACTTGGTACTATCCGTATATGTAACTCGCACGTTGTTTAGTTATTGGTACTCGAAGTATCAGTTGAAAGATTTCTAGAGCGTCTTTTCTTATCCGCCGATTCTATATTTGGACTTTTGAGTTGCCCCCCCGGAGGAGTCCAATATAGCGTCCGTCGGCAAGTCTTAGTAGTCCGAGGCTTCGTATATATAAAGGTCTATAGGCCTATACCTGGCGCCACTAAGTCGTTCGCCAAAATCCAGCCATTTTGAAGCGGCTTTTCTTCGGAGAGACGACAACAAGCATTGTTGTAAATAAGCCGAAACTGCTAAACTCCGGGTGTTTTAAGTATCGTTTGCAGACTATACTCGTAAACACACCTATATTACACGTTCGTGATCAATAAGATCACGTTTTGCTTTGCTTTTGTCGGCAACATTTCAAACGATCCCGCGGATCAAACAGTCTTGACAGAACAGATGTATTAACGTATTATAGCTGCGCTATACCTACCCATGCATATATTATGAGAATTTATGGGTTCTGGAATTTTGTGTCGTGAAACTTTGAGAATATTATTCTACTTATCAACATTTTACATTGTCTAAAAATGTCCTTGCTGGAAAGGGACGCGATTGCTAACTCATTAGAAAAAAATGCTTAAAGTGCCTTCAACTGAATTCAGTTTGACGCCCCCTTTTGGTTTGATTTTATAATAATAATAATAATAATAATAATAATAATAATAATA
The DNA here is from genome assembly GCA_018105865.1 of Metaphire vulgaris. NCBI lineage: Eukaryota > Metazoa > Annelida > Clitellata > Crassiclitellata > Megascolecidae > Metaphire > Metaphire vulgaris. The sequence goes on from CM030833.1 coordinate 25,529,773, forward strand.
ATATAATAATAATAATAATAATAATGTGATTTTAAGTGGTTTAGGAGGTTAAGAAGCCTGTGTGAAAACCACTGATGTAACCATCTGCATTCAATAACCTAGTTTATCGAGATAGGTTTTAGACTTACAGCGCCTACGACCACGACATTCGCCTATAAGTTAGTCTTTTGTTGATGCTCATTTGTAGTCCGCCTAAATCTTTAGTCACTCTGTAGTGGATAGACGTTGTAAGAGGCATTCAAATGCAACAAGAGTCTTAAGAAATGAACTTGAATAATAATAATAATAATAATAATAATAATAATAATAATAATAATAATAATAAATAATAATAATAATAATAATAGCAACAACAATAACAAACAATCTAGAAAAACTATATATATAGGTTATATAGTTTTTTTGTCATAAGTCCTCGGGAGCTAACTACTGAGGGTGATTATATATATATATATATATATATATATATATATATATATATATATATATATATATATATATATATATATATATATATAACGTTGCTATGTTTATATAGTCTGTCTGCTAGTTAATCTGGCTTCTTCTTGAATTATAATAAGTCGGCATGCGTCAGATGTGTGCATGATCTATGCACTATGCGTTCGTTTCCGATAACTCTCAGATAATCGTCAAAATTAACGTGCGCCGCACCCCATTTTAAATGCGTCGGGCGCTTTTGTAATGCAAGCATAGACAGCCGTTTCATGGATCCGTTTTGTACAGATATAGGTCCTTCGAATCGTCCTTAGCGGTATTTTTGCTATTATAATTATACATTCGTCTTTGATCTTTTATGATTAGACGGACGGCAAATAAACGTGACCGCGTAAAATCGCATACCAAAGCAGTATATATGTATACGCAGGGTCTACACGCACGCACGCGCGCACACCCACACACGTGCAGTGTGATATTAGTATAGGAAGAGATGAAGGAAAAACGATTATTCCTGCATGGTCACTGACTCGTGTTGTCATTTACTTAAGTAACTATTGAGCCGCCGCTAAGGGGGGGGGGCTATTGGTGCCCACTCCTCGGGTTTTCCCATTTTTTCTGAAACCGACGAGATACTTTCAGGCGCTTGTACGTATACTTATATAGGGGGGTTATAAAGTATTATCATTTTACCGTAAACTATGTAGCCAGTGGTTGAAAATAGTCCCTCCCCTGAATTTTGCATTATTTCGCGTTTTTCGTAATTATACAACCAATGTCTTTAAAACTTAACCCGGGATAAACTTAAACTTAGCTCGAGGATAGTATAGCCTATAGAGCATCCAATGGGAACAATGATTTTGGGCATACTCAGTGCAGTTACAGAGTCACGAACCCACTTTGAAGTTTGAACCAGAAACGTCAGTTTCGAGATCGAACTTCTTGATGCAAAATTACGACTGACCAACAGGAAGGTCAAGCGCAATAAAAGTAAGGTAAAGCTGGCTGTAAATGCTGTAAAAGAGTACACAGCACACACTGATAACATGCCGGTGTTGCGCGGTGGAGTGGTGGACACTGAACAGTACTCGATGTCGAGCGAGATGCGATTGATATACTTTGTATTTCATGACATCTGGCGGAATAATAATATATATATATATATAATATATATATATTATTAATACATAGGCCTAATTGACATTGATTGCTTGATATACGAGTAGCCCTATAATAAACGCGAGACTCTGAAATCGTTAGATTTCTGTAGGGTAAGCTTATAGCTGTTTGATGGTTAATAACATGTAGGCCCTACTGCCTGAATAAAATCACCAACACGAAATGCCAGTTCTGTGGAGTTCTGAATGATGGTTTCAACGATATCATTGAAAACAAAACTAAAGCTATATAATAGGCCTACACACTGATCAAACCAATACTATAGTATATGGATCTGGACCATAAAGAAGAAAGATGAAAAAGGTTAATGACTGCATAAATGAACTGCTTAAAAGGAATGGCAGTGTAAGTAGGCGAGTGCCCCCCTTTGTCCTATTGTGCGGGCGCCCATGGTCATTATAAAGTAAAAATGCCGTTAGGTTTACTTAGGCCTATAATGACATGCAAGATTAGTTGAGAAGACAAAAATCGAGCGATTAAAAAAAACTCTGTCGTTCGAGTAAAATTTTTGAACAAAAAAGGCCGCGTGTTTTTGACGCGGGCCAGCTACAAAGTGGCCCGGGTAATTGGCAGGTTTTCACGGCCTTTCTCAGACGGAAACGTTGCTCGTGTATGCCTCTTAAACATCTGCATAGAAATATAGGGTATCCAGATAAAGCCAACATTTTCAGCAGAGTTCCATTACCCATTGTTTATTCTAGGCCTTCTCTGGTGAATTCCCCCAAGTTAGAAATCTCAAATTTTGATATTATGGCTTGGGGTGAAAAATTTTCCACCCAAAAATATTTGACGACGGGGGTTTTTTGCACTTGAAGAGGAAAAAATATAAGGATGACCATTTTTCTTTGTCAGGCACTTCGAAAGGTAAAAATACAATGATAACCTTGTTTTTGGTTTTTGCTTGTCAGGCTTTTCGTGAGGGAAAATATAGGAACGACCTTTTTGCTTGTAAAACATGACAAACTTTGTCCCTCCAAACATGTTAAACCCCCCAATGTCTAGGTGGCTAGAATAAACGCTGCCGTTACCAGTGTTTCGGAGTATATAGATCTATATTTTGTGAGCAGGCCTTCTCGAACCTGAACCTGAATAAGACTACTTGCGATTAAGCTTATAACTGACGCAAAAATGAACTCTATACGTCGCACGGTCTAAGTTATTCGCTATTGGAAAAGTAATTAATCGTTAGAATGATTCGACTATACTTGCAGACTGCGCAATGATACATTGATAGGAAAATAAGCAAAATACTGGTTTTCATTTTAATTTGACTCAGTTTGACACAGCAGCATGAGTAATTGAATTAAACACGTATTAGCGTGCTTTAGGTTACTATTATAAGACGTACATTTTTGTCTGCGCTGCACGCGAGCTATGTGAGGAGAACATTCAATTTGGCCCCGAGCCGCGTAAAGGTTGTGCGCCCCTGAGTCATAAAGGAAGCAAGATTTAGATCAGTTTCAGTCCCGTTTGGTTTTAGGCGATAAGATCCTAAACCTAATTAAACTTAGAGATCCGATTTTTTATCCTCCATGGCGTGAGCTTTTTTTGTAGCTTAGTTAAAACACAAAACTGAATTTCCTTTTAAACAACACCGCCTGCGCTTTTTATATAATCTCTCTGGAAACGTAATTTCGTTTTATTTTCAGAAGAGGCGCTATAATATAGATTGCGGTTGTATTGCGCTACTGCACATGTATGCCTACATCTTTCGATTTTGTGGTGACCCACATCCGCACAACGGTGTTCATCTATTCTAGTCAGTGCAAGAACCGCCAATAATACAGTTGAAACAGACCGTTCTTTTCATATCGTAGCCTGCATGCAGTTCATCATATAACGGAGATGGTCGTGTAATGTTTTCGGCAGCGATATATAGACGGAAAGGTCGGAAGAAGTTGTAGCGGTTGCCGATTTGTGGGACATCTTGAAGAATCGTCGTTCCGATAAGGAAAGCGAACCGGAACTGGTTCGTGAGGGCGTTGAGGGAGCTCCGACGAAGATCGGGCTTATAAACAGACGGGGCAGCTCGCGGGTTAGAAAAAAAGTCGGCAAAAACCGTCTCGGCAGGAGAGGAAAATGGAGACGGACTGGAGAGGTGGTTGCAAGAAGAGATTCAAGATAAGAGGCAATCAGCACAGACAATAGAACAGAACGACCTGATGGTTTTAGAGGAGGAGGAGGAGGAGGAGGAGGAGGAGGAGGAGGAGGAGGAGGAGACGGGAAGTTGGCTCTACCGGTGGTAGGGATCGGACTACCTGTCGAAAGCACAGCAACCGTCGCTCAAGGTGGCTTTTGCCAACAGTTTCCCCTTTTGTCTGAAACAACCGTTAAGTGGTAGCAGCTGGACTGTCGAGTGGTCTTCTAAAAATATCCAGTTCACCCTCCTCCCCGCACGCTTTTATAAGAATCAGGTGAATGGCAGGTTTTGCTCGTCTCTTATTGCCCCTGGTCTTTGCGTAGTTTCGTCCGTGACTCTAGACATGATGAAGTGCCATATAAAAAAAAAACACCACATATACAGGCTGGTCGGGATAGATGTGGGCAGTGGCGGCTCTAGGATTTGGCAAGTGGGGGGCCGTTGGGGTGGCAACTTCTAATCATGGGGGCAAATATTTGTTGTTTAATGTATGTAGCATTAAGTATAGGGTCCCAACTGGGGGGGCCACTGGGGGCCAGGCACTCAATAGGGGCACCGGCCCCCTGGCCCCCCCGGTGGAGCCGCCACTGGATGTGGGATGATGGCACAGCAAAACGAAGAATCTATGCCGGTACTTGACGATTCTATAGAAAGACAAACATCGTGTCTAGTGAATTGGTAATCTTTCGTCGAAAGATACAGTGCTATATAATTATTCAGAAGATTTATTGTATCGAAGAGAGTTCAAAAATGGCCGCTCTCTCTCTCTCTCTCTCTCTCTCTCTCTCTCTCTCTCTCTCTCTCTCTCTCTCTCTCTCTCTCTCTCTCTCTCTCTCTCTCTCTCTCTCTCTCTCTCTCTCTCTCTCTCTCTCTCTCTCTCTCTCTCTCTCTCTCTCTCTCTCTCTCTCTCTCTCTCTCTCTCTCTCTCTCTCTCTCTCTCTCTCTCTCTCTCTCTCTCTCTCTCTCTCTCTCTCTCTCTCTCTCTCTCTCTCTCTCTCTCTCTCTCTCTGAAGAGCAGAGCTGAGAGCAAATAACTTAGACCGTGCGACGCGTGACTCAAGTTCCGTACTCGACGCAACGACTTCCGCCTGCAGAACCTGTTCAGGTGTCTCTTCTGTCAATTTCCAACTCCACAACAGACTCCAGTCGAGGGAACACTTGTTCAACGATCAGGAAGTTTTTTGTAAATCTTTCCTCGCTCCGTTTGCTCATCTCTCGTCAAATTCGACCTGCGCCCAAGTTCTCTGTCTGTCTCTATCTCTCTCTGCTTGTCTCCGTCTGTCTGTCTGTCTGTTTGTTTGAATGTCTGTTCGTCTCTGTGTTTCTGTCAGCTCCTGTCTCTGTCTGTCTATCTATCTGTCTGTCTGTCTGTTTCTCTCTCTCTCTCTCAAAATCGTCCTTCCATCCGTCCCGTCCATTCTACTTTATCGTCCTATAAGGCATTCATTTGGTTTTCCGCTTTCTCTTCTGTCTCTTTTTTCTCAGACTCTAAAAGGAAGTTGAATAGTTCGTTGTTGGTCCTTTGGCATTGCGTTGCCAAACGTTCCTAGGACGTTCACTCTAAAATAAGGCAGAGGGGAGAAGAAGAAGGAGAAGGAGGAGAAGAAGAAGGAGAAGGAGGAGGAGGAGGAGAAGAAGAAGAAGAAGAAGGAGGAGGAGGAGGAAGAGGAGGAGGAGGAAGGAGGCGAAGAAGAAGAAGAAGGAGGAGGAGGAGAAGGAGAAGAAGAAGAATGAGGAGGAGAAGAAGAAGAAGAAGAAGAAGGAGGAGGAGGAGGAGAAGAAGAAGAAGGAGGAGGAGGAGGAGAAGAAGAAGAAGAAGAAGTAACTCCGGTCTGTGGTTCTGTAAACTGTTTATCCCTGTTCATTGCCAGCCAGTGGATAAGTTTATTTAGAAAGACGCATCCCTATTAGAAGACGATGAGCTTCTGTTAAAAGCGTTGCTTAGCTGCTGCGACAGCTGCTGCAGGCGCGGGGGGAGGGTGTGGACCACCCCCTCCCATCTGTGGTAAAAATCCTCCGCAGCCGATTGGCTTCGGGTGGGTGGATTTTAGGCCGACCGCCGCGCAGTACTGGAAGTCATTGTATCCTATTGTATCGCTATCGAACAATCCTGAAATTCCGTTCGTATCAGCGGCCTGAGAGAGAGAGAGAGAGAGAGAGAGAGAGAGAGAGAGAGAGAGAGAGAGAGAGAGAGAGAGAGAGATTTTCCAATTAAACTGCCGAGTGCTGTGCGTATGCTTGCTTGTGCGTATGCCTGCTTGTGCGTACGCTTGCTTGTGCGTTTTCTTGCGCGTTTGGCGACGCCGCAGTCATTACGATGTCGGGCAGTCGGCATGCGAGGGAGACGGACTGTTTTGCCAACGGTGGTCGGTCGCACTGATCGAGAATATTACCCTTATCTCTATATGTCGTCGCGGTCTTTGCCAGGGCTGAGCGAAGACACATTTGCTATACTTTTCCTGTGAAATCGCTGAGAAATTCGTGAAGCCAGTTGTCCACCGCTTTTCATGCAATATATAATGTCGATGATATCCTAGCCCTGCTCTTTAGACAACTCGACAATGGTTACCAAGACAACGTTAAGTGTAAAATGATGGAAATCTTGCTTCAAGCTGTCGCCGTCTTAATCATAGATAGGCTCTATCCAGTGAGTATTAAAGTCTATGGTGCCCGGCTCCGACATTTTGTTTTGCGTCGTCCGCTTATATTATATAGCGCAGCGAATTTTGCCGACGCGAAATAATGTGCCACTGACACTCGATATGTCAAGATTGCTCGTTTTCTTACGTCGAGTCCCCCGAGAAATCATGCTGCTAAGCAGGGTTTCACTACCCTCCCTCGGGGTCGGGGGAGATTGCCAAGTCTGTACTTGGAGGAGAAAGTCAATACACAACTACCGACCAGTGCCAGATACACAAACCAGCAGCAATGGCCAATCGAAATTATTCTGGACTGATATTTCTTTACTTTTGACCTTCAAATCCCACCTCATATAGGAACAGAGGAGGTTGTGCACATTCCATCTATAGCTTTCGTACTTTAAAACACTGCTCAAGTGGCGTGTATCTCTCAGTCCTGCGACATTGGTGACTAAGCTTATGTGCAGGGGCGTAAGACTGCATGAAAAAGTGGGCGGTCCTCCAGGCCTATATCTCTCCCCGCCTCTTTTTCTCTTTACTCCGCGTTTCCCCTTTCAGTGCATGTTCCTATATGAGGTAGGATTTGGAGCTCAAAAGTAAAGAAATATCTGTGCAGAATTTATTTCGATTGGCCATTGCTGCTGGTTTGTGCATCTGCATGGCACCTTTTAGAAAATAGGATGGGGCAAGGGGTGTGGGCTCTAGGCCAGCGGTCTTATAGACAGGGACGTAGCCAGGAATTTGATTTGGGAGGGTATAAATATTTTGGGTGGGTATAAATCTTAACTATAAACCATCTAAACCATATAAACCACATATAACCACATGTAAATCACAAAAAATCTTTAAGGTAGACTGATTTTTTTTTTTTTTTTGGGGGGGGGTATATATACCGATATACCCACCCCCCGTCGCTACGCCCCTGCTTATAGGAGTTTACGGCGTCTGTGGTTATATGAACTGCCGTTGTGTGTGTGTGTGTGTGTGTGTGTGTGTGTGTGTGTGTGTGTGTGTGTGTGTGTGTGTGTGTGTGTGTGTGTGTGTGTGTGTGTGTCAATCGCGTTTGCCGGGCGAAGGTCAACTGCTTTGTAATCGATCGGTAGTCGAGCATTATCTTCGTCTCTTCTTCCGTTTCTGTAGAGACTCTGGGAGAGATTCGGAGCGACAACAACGTCCGCGGAGTGAATCATCGAAATAGGCGTTCTGTTAGGTTTTGACGCTTGGCATTTCTAATGAAGAGTCCTTCTTGCTTCGAGTCTTAATCTGTCTCAACTCAGATTATTATCTTCTTGAGGAGATTAATGCCGTAGGCCTATTTATTTGTTTATCTACCTATTTAAGTGAAGCAGCGCAGGAATTTCGGGTCACGAAGGAAAGTGGCATCGAAAGACGAAGAGGCGGTGTTCGATGTTTCAAAAATGCAGTACTAAGAAATCGGACTAGCCTACGCTCACTCAAACGCTTTCGACCTACGGCGGAGGAGGAGGAGGAGGAGTACTTTCAACTCAAAATTTTTTTATTAGACTCCTAGTGTGGTCGGCCTCGACTAGTGAAGCTTTAGGATTGGTCCAACCTCAGTATATCGAGCACCGGGATGGAATTATATATTATATATTATATTATATAATTATATATATATATATAAGCCTATACATACATACATACATACATACATACATACATACATACATACATACATACATACACCCATCCCGGTGCTTGATATATACATAGACATGCATATGCACGTGTGTTTTGTTTGCATAGCTTGTCTTAACTTTAAATGTGCGCAAACCCCGCATTGGGTTGAACTCGATGAGTGCTGCGAACGGGTTACATCATGCAGCTGTTGCATTGCGTTGCAGTCATACGTTCTTTGCAGATCATAAGGCCTTCAACGTATAATACAACATGCCGTATAGGGTAGGGTCCGTGACATTCGCGTACCGCAGGAAAGTGACTCGAGCAGGTCAATATACGGAAGGCGAATAATTTCTCGACAGTCTACAAACAAATGGGAACTGGAAATGCACAAGCTATTTTTCCGCTAATTCATCAGCATGGAATGTGTGAGCTGCTGTGCATATAGATAAGCGCTGGTTTTGGCGTTTGACGTATTAGAGGGTTTCGACGATCTGCGTGCATGCATGATTCGTCCTATTAACGACTATTTTTGGAAAGACGTGCGTTGTTATTGTTGTTGTTTAACCCCTTAACTGGGGATCCCGGATATATCCGTCCATTTTACATTGAGTTACAGTTAAATACCCAGTTAAGGGGTTAATTAAGGTTTAGTACGAGGACTCTGTAGATTAGGCCCCTACTTTCGGCAAATAAAGACCCCGACACAAAGTTTACCGCTTTAAGAACTATACTTCAGATTCGAAGTATAAGATACAGAGCGCTGTTGTTGTTTTCTAGAGTTATTGGCCTACTCGTCCATGCTGCAGGTTTCAACGCCGGTACATATATATATAGGAAACCTTGGCCTTACGATGAACGATTGGCCTCGACGCTCAAGCTGGCTTCCTGCATACTTACTAATGGAACGCCTATACAGTATTTATGGTCTCATGCAAATACAAAGGCGGTCCCGTTTCCATAGGAAAATTTAAGCACCGCCGGCCAAAACGACGTTAACTGCGTGTTTACGGCGGTCTTCACCTTGAATCTGTCTTCTCGTCTTTCGAGATTCACGGCCGCAGACGTTCTGTGGAATTTCAAGCGCAGACGCGGTTCATGTGCGGCGGTGGCGTCGTCCGTGGTGCTAACAGCAGTTATTATTATCGTCGACGACGACGACGACGACGACCCTCGAGTGTGTTTGCCGCCGCTAACGGCTTTTCTTGCTGGCTGTTTCAATTTTTCAAGAGACGTGGATACCTTGTGCGGAACGGCCTTCGTTTTTAGGCGTACACAACAAACCGTCTGACCGCGCGCCTTGTACGTGATGCATATAGGTTAAGACGTACATTGTAATAATATTTTATGGTCAAAATGGTATGCTGTACCACTCGTGTATAACTGTATATACAGATGCGTTGGCGTTAGAACCTCGATTCGGTTCACGAGTCAGCTTTTAGGCTCTCTCTCTCTCTCTCTCTCTCTCTCTCTCTCTCTCTATATATATATATATATATATATATATATATATATATATATATATATATATATATATATATATATATATATATATATATATATATGTATATACGTAATATAGGTTAAGACGTACATTGTAATAATATTTTATGATCAAAATGGTATGCTGTACCACTCGTATATAACTGTATATACAGATGCGTTGGCGTTAGAACCTCGATTCGGTTCACGAGTCAGCTTTAAGGCTATATATATATATATATATATATATATATATATATATATATATATATATAGCTATATATATATAGCCTATATATATAGCCTATATATATATATATATATATATATATATATATATATATATATATGAGTCACTGGACACTTTCATCTGAGTAAAACGCTTGTTGGAAAAGAGGAAGAGACTAACGACTTAGGTTAATCGAAGACAACAAACTGTAAATGACTAAATGCGCATAATACTGTGTAGGTGTAGGACCTCGCCCTGACTATATACGCTCCAGATAGATTTCTGAATTAGTTTTCCGAAGCATGTCTATCTCACTGTCTGTATCGACGCGGAGAAGACTTGGTATAGATTGCGTGGACCGATTTTCATTCAGTGCTGCCTGGTGCGACGCTGTCAGAAAGTTGAGTGATGATATTATGCTCGCTGTCAGTCTCAGTGTTTTGTTTGACGCTGATCTTGAGTGATACAAGTATCGCCCGGCGACATTGAGTACCCCGGTATTCCCTGTCGAGCGCTCTCTCCCTCTTAACGAGCTTCGGTTTCCCGTCATTGGCGTAGCCACGGGGAGGGGGGCGCTGTGAGGGTGGCGTCGGCCCCTGTTGAGACTGGGACCGGTCGTAGGATTTGCCATGGAAGTCTAGCTTAGTCTACTGTAGGCTTTCATGGATTTGCGCAAAACCGTTGAGAAATTGGGAGTGGAGGGCGTAGGTAGCACCGTGGAAGAGAATATTTGAATGTGTGAAACGGAGATTAGCTTTTTGTCTGTTTGTTTTTCTGTACTTTACTAGCCATAGAGACTGTAACCCAAAAATATCGATGGTGCCCTCTCCCCCCATTCCGAAATCCTCGTTGTGCCATTGTGACCCGTCGACCGTCAAGTACAGCGTCTTCCCCGCCGCCTTCCCTATGCACCGATGTTTCACTACAATTGCAGTGACGTTTGTGCGTTTTTCAGAAAGCGACATTGATCGTATTTCTCCTATATAACTCCGAATGACGGCGCAGTGCTATAGAGTGACACGGGCCGCTGTATTGCGGTCGAGCTCGGACAAAAGTTATGACTGTCTCGAGTAACAAGTCTCGGGTCGGAACGTCGCTTAATAGAGAGGATTTGTGTGTCTAATGATACCCTGTGAAGATGTTTGCTGTCTGTGATTAATAATAAGGCGACTGTGTGAAGAAGATGAAATCGTCTTTACTATTCAAACGCTCCCCCGCCCGCCGGATATAGAAAAGAGACCGTAATTAAATCTAACACGACAGGTTGTCAAGTCGTGCTGCAATCACGTACCTGTGCCGTGACATCTGAACCTCGTAAAGAAAACACCCTGATGTATATATAATTAATTGATATCCGATTCTGATAGTTCACCTTCAAACAAGGTGCTTTTCGAGACAGGTACCCACCGGTACCTTCGACGCTGTAATGATGTCAAGCTGACATGTCTTGCTTCGTGAGAACCGTGACGTTGACGGTCCGACGTAAAGCACCGTGGTGGTGGGTGGGGTGGCTAGTGATGTGATGTCTCGTGAGTCGTGACAGTATTCTCAATGTCTTAATGGTCTTGGACTCATTCTTGTGACCTGTTGTCTTGGTCTTGAGGGTCAGTGTTTCGGTTTTGGCCTTGGTCTCGTCCGTACTGCATGTCTCGGTATTGTCCTTCAAGACCAAGACAGTGGGATTTTTGCAGTTCTGTTGTCTTGATGTTTAAAATTACCGTCTTGGCCTTGAGACCTAATATCTTGGTCTTGAGGGCTAGGTCTTTGTCTTGCTACTTAATGTCTTGGTCCCATCCCTGGGGTTGGTGCCAGGGTTATTTCTAGTATTATCAAATTGGGGGTTGGGGGTGATCGGTCTCAAATTGCGGGGAGGTTGGATGGTGTTAAGGGTGAATCTCAGGCTCGGATTGGGGAAAATTTGAGGGTGTCGGTCTCAAATTGGGGGGTGCTATATAAATTTGAGATTTTACTTATTTACTTATGGTAGTGGGATGGGATACGCTAATGTCTGCAATATGGATGCTAGGCTAACTGAAAATTCCTACCCTCTCACCTATCATCTACTCATTTACTCGCTGTATTAGGCCTAATATTTTCCCTGTAAGTCCTGATGTAAAGAACGAAAATCAGGAGAACAGTGAAGGAATGAAAGTCATCTTGTTTCGATCTAATCATCTTGTAGCCGAACTGACTGCGGATGTATACAAGAACATAACATTGGGGCCTTCAGTAGAAATAAACTTAGACTCACCATCATCGATGTATGTTTTAAAAAACGGGTCTATAAACAGAGATAACTGATCCGTTGAACCTATAACAGGCGGCACAGTTGAAACGTACGGTATCGGATATCGATGATGATGAAGAGGCCGTCGCTACAAACGCCGCTTTTAATCAAAAACCTTCATCCAACGCCGACATCCACTTGTGCGTAAAAGCAGGCTTCAGTTTTAGTACTTTTGTATATATAATATATCTATATAGGCCTACGACTGTTCTATAAATCTATACTTCTTTTTGTTAACCTAGAACATACACAGGTGCTATACTAAATAGCCTCAGCAACAGTAGCAGCGTGAGCAACAGCTACAGGTACTACTAGTCTGCTACTACTGCTGTTATTACTACCACTACTTTAATCTACTTAGTGATGTGCGGTATTGGAAAATGCTCGATGAGAATATAATATATCGTGCAAAAAATTCGGGTTTTCCGGTATACCGCGGTAGTATTTCGTGATGTCAGCACTCTTAGACGTGGTTCTAATCAATAATTATTGGCCTGTTTACTTTTACTGTATACAAGTGGCTGTAAGCTGTAACACAGAGTTACGGGCTATGACTACAACGATTTGCGTAGTAACAGTTTAGTTTTTAAAACGTTTTACGACTTACTTTACGAGATCGCGCCAGTCACTGACGTCACTCGCGACATCACTACGAATGATCATATTAGAATAAATAACTAGGCCTATATAGGACTGTGACATTCATTATAATTATCTAGGAAAACTGATTTTAAAAAGCAATACTGCCTGACGATGAACTGCGCGGTAGCAAGCCCACGACATATAATACCGTCACTTGTAATGCCGCTGTATTTTCTTAATAACGGTACAACGCGCATCACTGCCACTACTAGGCCTACTACTACTACTACTACTACTACTACTACTACTACTACTACTACTACTACTACTACTACTACTACTACTACTACTACTACTACTACTACTACTGCTACGACAGAGGTCCGAATTAATGTTGTTCAAACCAGTTTAGGAATTCTAACTCCTTCCTCCATTCTTCAGGGTATATAGCTATGCCCTGTTTATGGTAATTCGGCCGTTTTGCAACCAACGTAGGATGATGCTTGTGTGCGTGCATCAAATCTCTTCGGCGCTGATAAATAATTTGTTCCGAAGAATGCGGAATACATTGGTAGCGCAGTAAAGCATTCCTTGCTTATGCGAAAAATGACATCCTCGAGGTTTTTCTAGTACAAAATAATAGTCACCGCTGTACCTACACAACCTGCCATGTGACATATTTCTGTTCCATAGACCTAATCTTTACAATCCTGAATGCATGCACTTACGAAAGATCTCTAGCTGCGATCTAATAGGCCTATCGGGTCAAATCGAGTAAATTTGTCATAATGGTATTTGTTCCTGTACAATTTGATAATACTGTTATTACTGCACTTATCTGTCTGGTCGCGCAGGGCGTTCAGTGTACACAGGGGTTTTGTATTGTACTGAAATCCGGAACGTGACGCACGACTTGCACTCCGACCTCGATCGGAATTAATTGCCACCGTCGAATAATAGCAGGGCTCATACCCAACTGCGTTGCTTGGCGTTGTCCTCCAGGTGGAAACCAAGGCACGTAGATTTTTCAGTTCGTTGCCACTGATTTTATGCACGTGAGGGGGACGATAAAGGTGCTTAACAAGTCTGTCGACACGATCAAGGGATTAAGGCATCGAGTCTATTGCGGGCCGAAGAACAATAATGATCGATGTGGACAGTTGAAATCATGCGTAATGCCTTCGTCGGCATGTTCTAGAAGGTAAATTATCTATGTTCCAATTTATTGGAGGTTGACGGAATGATCCAAATTACTTTGCGGTCAAATTGATGCTTTTGCCGGCAATCACCAAGGAATTTGCGGTAATTGTGTCTCATTAGGCAGATATGCGACCCTTACATTTTATAAGTGTAATAGTTCTGACATTTTTGTACATGGAAACTCCCATTCAACTTGCCATAGCTTGGTAACGCTGTCTTGAATGTGACGCAGCAGTGTGGAAGGGTGGTGAGAACCCCACGGTCTGTGTGGATCCCTTAACCAGTCGATCATATTATCAATGGAAAGAATGCCGTCCAGCGCATAACTATATGCTGCCCTTCTTCACCTCATCAGCACGCGCCCGAAACCACAGCAAAATATTTTGTCTTTCATTCACAAGAAATGGTGGCGATTTTTATTCTTTATTTTTAATAATTCACAGCTTCGTTTGTTCACGAAAAAAAACTTAAAGTAGGATTTTCGCATTTTAGACATTTTTCGTGCTTTATATTAAGCCTAGAGAATATAATTGCATTTTCGTAGAGAACCCGAACCCCTTTGCTGCATCAGCGAACAACGCAGTGTCGTATCGAGTCTAATACTCTAATTATATGTTTGTTTTTAATAGGTCTAATTATGAACAAATTATGAACCGTACTAAGTCTAAGAGCTTTCAGAATTTCACTGAACGTCAGGCGTTATAACTATAATATAATGTGATTTTAAGTGTTTTAGGAGGCTAAGCAAGCCTGTGTGAAAACCACTGAAGACTAGTATCGGTCATAGTGAAATTGTCAACGGGATTTATGTATTCTTGAATGATAGTCTGGCTACAATATAGGCTTATATAGCACAGACGATAAAAGTTTTACCCAAGGGACCCAAGTCACGGAACATTCGCGTAGGAATACTTTATTGTCATTCCCATCATACTTCTTGATTTGGTTGTAACCTCTATTATGGATAAAATCGTGTTATTTCCATTCAGTTCACTCGCGGCGTTGCGATAACGTCTTATTGACCATCCCTCCCCCCGCCAGTTAACAAAGCCTTCGTTACTACGAGTGACTGAACACGCCGAGATTCGTCCGAATCGCTGTCATGTTTATGATGTTCATGGATGGTTTCTCTTGTACGATTGACTCGAACGGTCATCGTCTACCGACCGACGAACGATATAAGTATAAATAATAATTTTATCCATAATAGTATAAGTATAAATCATCGCCGGCTACTCAGCCTTCCGCTGTCCTGACTGCGACGCCATTAAACTGATCGTCCAGACGTCCAATAATTATATGTGACGATTTATGGGGCGCTCGTATATGAAAATCACTCGATTTGTCTTATGAGCGCCTTTGAGACGATATTAATTAAGTCTGTGACCGAAATAACCTGTACATGCACAGTATAGTCAACTCAACATGGAATTCAATAGTCCTTGTAACAAAAGGTTGTGTTTAGGATATTGTAGACGTGCCTCTAATCCAATCAAACAATCAATCAACCAACCAATTAAGCAGCCAATCTGTCAATTCCGATGGCGTCATTAGGCTATCATAATGCTTAGAGTATCGGTCGATGTGATTTTAGACATTGTGACTTATCGTAGGTCAGTGTTTATTGTCAGCATAGCCTAAACTATCCAAACAAATACAATACATGGACTAATGTTTGAAACTACTATTTGTGTACATATAGAAGTCAAAGCGTGTTGTAACGTGTTTGCCAACATATGCTTATATTGATTGATTGATCGATTGATTGATTGATTGATCGACGTTTATCATTTCCAAATCGGTAAATAATAACGTATCATAATGGCAATTACAAATTGGCAAGAAAAGCACAATATAAACAAGGAGAAGTTGGGAACATTCAGAAACTTAAATTATTAATAATTAAGGCATAATCCAGAACACTTAAAAATATTTTTCCAATTAATTAATTAATTATTAAATGTAAAAGTCAAATAGGTAAACAGTTGCCCATAACTTCACACAATAAGCTGGGGTGGGGCCCGTACCGGGCCGGGCGCCTCGGTACGGGCTACGGGCCTCGAGGTACGGGCTACGGGCCTCGTACGGGCCGGGCGCTAACAATATTTCTTTAATAAATTCAAGTTTATATTTGTTTAGTCTTGCCTTTTTCCTCCTCTTTTCCTAACAGCAACAAAATATTAATGTTCTATTGACAATTATATATATAATATCTACAACTAAGCTGTGCTACAACTAAGCTGTAATAAAAATTTTAATTAGGGATCAGCTAAGAAAATAATTGTTAAAATATAATTAATGAAAATTATGTGATTTTGAGTTTACAAACGAATATTGTATTTAATATTCTGTTAGCAGATTATACTTTTATTAAATTACCTTGCAGCCCCGCCCGTACCTCGGGCCGGGCGGCAAGGTACGGGCTACGGGCCGGGCGGGCCTCAAAGCTCGGGCCTCGGGCTCGGGCCGGGCCCCACCCCAGACAATAAGTATAAGAAGACCTATTGTACATCGATTAATTTTTTGTGAAAGTTTCATTTGACAAAAGAAACTCGTTGATTTACAGCACACACACGCCTATGTTTACTGAGGGTGTTTTATGCGACTTAGGAAAGTTAGGTTCACAGAGTAAACCTTTTATTCACGGCGTGACCTATTGTAGCTAGGATAGCATCAATTTTATTGAAATATTTGTTACCTGTAATGCGGTTCGGACTTCGGAGGCATCTATAGATTATTTTGTAATAAACACTAGATCGGAAAGGAAGAGATGTGTAAGAAACGCTAGATACGTCATAGACTTTAATAATTAGTATTAAATTCTTTGAGATTCTGATACATAGGATCTCTCATAGACTTTAGAATCTATGGGATCTCTCGAAAATCGAAATTAATAGTAATATTTAAAATCTATGGCTCTCGACATAATCATAGAGATATAAATACAGTAACTTAAGCCAGAGAGTCTAGTGAAGAATCTGAAGATGGCTTGTATTAAGTTCCTTGGTAAAGGCAGAAAGCAAGATCGCGTTGAACAGTTTTGTTCAACCCGACCTTGCACGCACATATTGGGCGCACAGATTAATTTGTTTACCATAATTTGTGAGAGCAGATACCGTCAAGCGATAGGCCCTACAGTAGTTTTACTAATCATGTTCACAAGAACACAATTAATATTCACTAGAAAGACAGCAGAGTATATGTTACGCGCTGGAGCGGTAGGCTGACGTAGCGGATTCAAGTCCCGTTAGCGCTCCTAATGGCTTTCGCACCTGCAGTAGTGCCTCCTAGGCCACTTTAAGTTTAAATCACGCTGTCTATAAAGAGTCCATCTATATAACAAGACAGCTGAAATTTGAGACCAATTTGCATAGGCGGATTTGATTAAAGGCTAGGGTAGGCTTAAGCCTACCCAACTAATCCCACCAAAACAAAACAAAAAATTGTTTTTCCATCAACACCAGGTCTATCGCGTGCTGGATGGCACGCGTGCTGGATGACACCCCTAGACCTCCATGGCTCCATGCTAGCCTACCCAAATATTAAACTTTAAATCCTCCTATACCAATTTGCCACTTTCTTTGCATTCTCGAAGGTGGCCATAGAAAAAAGTACCGCCAAACTTCCAATACAAACCCTCGGATTTCTATTAAAACAAATGATTTTTATCCCAAAATTGTATTGGACACCTCAGTGTTTGAAACTCAGTCGATTATTATATGATATGATGCCCATCAAAAATCTGAGCTAAGATGGCGGAAAACTGGCTTCACTTTAGATGCCGAGACTTTTCTAGTGAATATTGAATTTTTGTAAGGGAGATCTGGGGATCTGGGCATCTGCCAATACAGTGTCCAATTTCTCTTAATTAAATTTGAGACAACGCTCATTTAAAAGAGTTTTTTTATATCCAAGGGGAACGATATCGACTCAAAAGTAGCAGCAGTGTTCAATTTGCATGTAACTGATTGGTGTAATGTGAGAACTGACGGAGTTCGTGTGGATTTGGTAAACGGATGATAACTACAAGTCGAGGATCTGATATTAACTGTTTGCTTTTAAACACCAAATTGACGCTTGCTGGCGGCCGTAAAACACCAGATCTTCTTCGGCGTCGTATACTTCTCTTAACTGCCGCTCGATTCCGCCAATGCTTCTAGGTAAACAGTTTGAATGAGAGTAATTTGGACTGACGTGTCTGAGACTTGGTTAATATTTGTCAATGTCACGAGTCAGAGCAATGCCGAAGAAAACGTAATGGTAAGACATTCCAGGGAGTCTATCAGACTGGGCGTTTTCACTTACTGAAAACTCACTAATTGTCACTAATTGTCGCACAACCTTGCAATTGTGCCATCTTTGAGTTGACCCAATGGTTTGACCAAAAATTCATTAGTCCTACCGTTCAAAGATATCCAATCCAATCGTCATTTTCTGAAGAGCCACTTAGTATTATAGAAACATCAGTCAGCGGCTAAGATCCTAATTGAGAGTCAGTGAACAGTAGTCATAATAATGGGGTTTAGAGTGGTTCAGTTTCTAGTATCTGTTCAGTATAGTGTACCGGTAGTTCGTTCAGTAGAATTTGTCATGTGAGAGAACCACTTTGTTACATTTGGCCTTTCATTTAATTCATGTCTTTGTCCATGTTTTCTGGTTTTATCTTGCCCTTAAGTCTGCAAATAACAAACTTTATAGTATGCAATGTTTTAACATCTGCGTTCAACTACAATACTCCCTACTTCTGCAATATGTGATAATGCATCTAATGAATTTATGAATTATTTATGCTGATCATGATGTCAACACTTTTGACAGAAATATATAAATCACAGTCAGCAATTTGTGTTCATTATGTTAAGATATTGTTGCATGGGTGTAGTCAATGACTGGAAGCGAAAAGCCTGTGAAGATCATTATTATTATAATCGATCATTTGGAAGTTTGTTAGGCCTAGTTGATGGATGAGAGCGTTGAAATGGTTGGATGTTTACATGTCTTAAAGAATCACTGCTCACTTCAAACAGTTTTGGCCTTGCACAAACCATGTTGAAAACTGTAAGAAGCAATGATGAACGACTCGTTTGTTTTTGCAGAGTCTCCGCTCCGTCTAGAGGCGCCATCCTGTGAGAATGTGACCTGTGGCGATCACCGGACGCCGCTGGACTGTCCGGCTGATTCGGTGCTGATCACAGGACATTCGCAGTTGACCAGATGTTGTCCTCCATCACCGTCATGCACCTGTAAACCGTGTCCTTTGATTGAGCAGACTTCGTGTCCGACCGGATCTGTTCGTGTCCTGAAGACTGCTGGATCACTTCAGCCGGGCAATTGCTGTGATATCCACGAGTGCATAGACCTCGGTCAGTCAGTCATTCATTTATTCATTCAGTCAGTTGGCTCTTGTCACATGATGAATAATTGTAAACTTATAGACTTTGCAGTATTTAGGGTTTCATAGATCATCTTTTCCCATTTAACATTTACAAATTTAGTTTGGTTCAAATAAAGTTTGGGATACAATTGATTGATTTGTGTTCTGGTTCTGAATGCATCTTAGAATGCCAAACCTATTTGTGCAAATGTTAAAGCCTTGTGATATGTGGACCCAGGAGGATAAGGCCTAGCATCAGTTATGATAATATGGCAGGGGGATAGTGGGCACTAAAGCAGTTGCACTTATGATGAGACAGCACTTAGAGCACTAGGTGGCACCAGTTTAATCTTTGACCATAAACGTAATGCTTATGATAACCTAAACTTATAGGTAGGTACACAGGTACATACAGATAGTTCTAACCAATTCTGTTGGATGTTGGAAGTAACAAGGTCATCTCTATCAACTCTTCCTGTTCGTTATCGTATTAAGTTTTGAAGCACCATTTGCATGGAAACCAGTCTATCTTATGTTTGCAACTAGACTATTGGTTGCCAATCTCAAGAGTTATAAGTTGAAGCATTTAAAATTACTGCTGTGTTACCAGACAGAGGTAATAATAATATACAATATGTTATTCATTGTTGAACTGAGTATGTAAGATTTTTGTTGAATGCTGCAAGATTATTGTTATTCTCTGTTTGGGCCAAATGCATTCCATTACTGTATTTAGGAATTGCCACTTCTAAGTGTAGCCACAAGCATTTGGTTTTGTTGTTTATGGCATCTAGTACAGTGTACTAATGGAAAAATGCTTACACCAGCGTTAAATGCTATGGCAGAGTACCGTTAACTCTTATCTTCCTGTGTCCTTGTGGTTGTTGATGCTTAAATGCTTTTCTGGAAGCTTTGAAAAACTTGTTTTTTTGCTGTTCCATTTCTTTTACCTGTTTAAATGCATTACCGGTAATCTGTGTACCCGGTAACTGTTGGAATGTTAATTTGTTGGATCCAAGGATTATAGTCCAGTACAAATCTGTAATCTATTCTATTCAAGACCTTTTAATTATTGACCCAAAATGATTTGAATTCTTGAGAGTTATAAAATCCAACTTTAACGCCTTGCCTAATGTCCTTGTTATGTTATTATTTATACCGGTAATTGTGCTGCCTCCTGCAGATGGATGCCGTCTGCTAATGGCGTTCTTCTTGCCTGCCTTTTTCTTTTAATAATATAACAAACAGGTCATGGAATTTCACTCATTTAAATCTGGTTTTGATATTACCCAGTAGGCATTACTTTAGTACAAATACTGCCCTTACTTATCATCTGTGCGCTGTAACTTTTAGACTGGTTTCCTGCTTTTCTATTCACCCAGGTTTCATTATGGTTTCTATCAACTTCTTTGATTTTGAACTGATAGAACTTAATAGCATCTGTCTACGTAATATGCATCCAACGCCCAAGCTCTTTTACCCAAAAACTCATCCACAGCTTGTGTTTCAGTTCCTTTCGGATTCCATTCCAAGCTTAGGTTGATGTTTAACCTTTGGTTTGAGTAAGCCATCATTTAGAGTGAAGCAATTATTTTGATGTCATAAAAATAGGAGTTGTTAAGGATCATTCCTTTGTTTAATTCTAAGGAATTATAAAAGAATTGAAATTTCAGTTGAATTCCTTTATAAGTTATAAACTTTTGCCTGGGACTTGACTTTTGAAAAATGCTTTACATTAAGATTAGTGCCTGTTTGCACTGATATAATATGCCAGCTTTTGGAGGGATTCAAGTAAAATTATATATATAATATATATATATATATATATATATATATATATGTGTGTATATGTATATATGTATATATATATATATATATATAAAGTAATTATGACAGTTTAATGAGTGATAAAATTTTGTGTTTAAGCTTCAAAGCCTGAACTTGTACTTTGAACTGTACTTTAAAATATACTTTTGTGAAGTGCTGTTTGTACAACATACCACTAGTTTTTCAGATGCAGCATGCTTTTAGTAGCTGCAATGTCTATCTACACCTGTGAGTTTTGTTAACAAGTTCCTGTGGTTATATTTGTAACAGTTTTTTTTGTAACAGTGCAGTTGATGTTTAGAGAGACATTCATTTGCCTTTTATACAAAAAATGGCACTTGATTAGAGTGTTATTTAAATGCAGAAGCCTGTCTGATTTCAAAGAGAGAAACAACATATTCTGTAGACTACTAAAAACGATCATAATCATCATCCAGATCCATGGGTGCTGTACCCGTAGGTGTCGACAGCCTGATTTAAAAATGATAATAATGTCTAAAAATGATAATAATGTCTAATGCCACATGTGGTATTTAGTCAACTGGTTGATTTGGCTGTGAGAAGTTGTTTGAAGCCGACATTCTCTACTGCTGATGGCACAGATGCTGGAACAGAGAGAATTAGATTGAGTAGGTCACAATGTCATGAATGTGAGAATGCGGAAAATCATTTGCACACAAGAGAGCCATAAGTAAGATCAAATAACTGAGAATTGAAAATTCTATAGAGCCTGAGAAGTAACATTGGTGATCAATTGCATGCACAATAATAATATATCATTATAGTTATACTGTATATTACAGAGAGGCATAATATTAGTATTAATAATAAAAAGATAATAATAAAAAATAATAATGATAATATAACATAATAATATGAAATAAATCAGAATTTCGACAATTGGCAAAGTGAAGCAGTCACAGTGGTTTTTGATTTTTCCAAAATGCTTCCTGAACCCCAGACTGGACATTAATGATGGGCTTAAGTATACTGACAATATTCTCTAGCCTTTGATCCCTGACCCTATTTTCACCTTGCTTAATGCACTTAATGTCCAGCATTTAAATAATCATTATTGCCCTGAGTGATTCTGTCCTCCCAGAATGAATCCTAGCAGATGTGTCTATATATACAAGATTCAAGTTGAGTGCACTGTCAATCTAGCAACT
This sequence comes from Metaphire vulgaris, assembly GCA_018105865.1. Taxonomy (NCBI): domain Eukaryota; kingdom Metazoa; phylum Annelida; class Clitellata; order Crassiclitellata; family Megascolecidae; genus Metaphire; species Metaphire vulgaris. The sequence goes on from CM030833.1 coordinate 25,551,978, forward strand.
GTGTTGTGCTATTGTCACTACTGCATCCCTTCCTATTACATTTTATGAGTTTATGAATTTATTACAACTGCTTTTTGTGCATCTTTATTTTTTTACTGTAGGCCTACCTATTAGAGTGTGCAGTGGGTAAGCTATTTTATCGGAATACTTGTTTGAATACTTGTTTTTGTTGTTGTTGTTGCAGCCTTATTCTGTGATCATGTCGTTTGTGATTCTAATCTGTTCAATGCTACATGTCCTCCGGACAGCATACCCTTGTCGACTTCTCTTACAGTCTCCGAAGACAGTTGTTGTCCGCCAGTTAAGCACGAGTATGATCTTTTTAAAATTAGTTCTGCTGTGCCCAGTTTCTATCTACTTAAAGTAAAACCTACTGTGCCAATAACTGAACAGTATATTCTCTTATGGCAGAGGTGATGCGACCGGTTGCATTCAAATGTCATCAGTTTACTCACTTACTATTATTTATGGTTATTTTATTTTTAAATCTATGCACTGATTTCGGTCATTATTTTTGTTGTATTGAGCTTATGTCACTTTAATCATGAGATTATAACATTGGCTTAAACATTGTCAATGCTGGAAGACTGAACCACAGTTGCAGATTGGTTGACTTTAGCCTGCATTGTCATTATGTATGCAGTTGACTTCTAAGGTATCCTGGTGTAGAATGATTTCTTATGTGAACCTCCATATAACCAGATAGAAAGTTTTTGGCCTGACCAATGCCAATCTTATCATTCACTGTGGATGTATTTTGTTTAAGATTGCAAATATCTACTCCAGCGTATCGATGTTTTTTTGGTTATTTTTAACAATAATAGACTTGGGTATCCATCTCAGGTCTGATATCAAGGCAGCATGTGATACTAGTAGGCTGCGTTTGTATCAGCAGGAGCCCCGAGGTTATTTTGTGAGTAAGCATTTAACTGTTAGGTTGACAGGGCAGGCTGACATAAAGCACATTACGCTAGTTTTGTCAGTTTGTCCTTGAAGATTTCAATTTTCCTGTCTCCTGTGAATGGTCGCTGAACCTGTATTAGTGATTCAAGATCTTAATATCTGAACCCAGGCAGGTTTTGGCCAGAATCTTGCCTTATCAGCACAGTAAATTTAGAAATTGTTGTTGTGTCAGGTTTGCCTGCCGAAAAGATAAAGGTTGACACTCTGTGTGTTCAATGTTATTGTGTGTTAATGAGGAAATTTTTTTATCTTGATAGTAATATTTTGACTTCTCTAATCTCTATTATGGTGTTTACTGAGTTCTTTGATGTGATGTTTATTGCAAACAGTTTTGACATGATTGTAATTATTGTTTAAAAATTTGTAGAATTTAGAAATTTTATTGAATCTTAAAGTTTGAAAAAATTTCTAGCAATTTGGTATATGATTTTTGCATTAATGGCGGTTCTCATTTCTTACAGTGCTGACAGAAACAGTTTCTTCTTTGCAGATTTATATGTTTTTGATATTTAGTTTTTATGATTTTCTATGAGATTTTCTGTGATTTACTCTGTTATTTAATGGATGTGATTAATAATGTTTTTATGGGTCATTTCTAAAATGTGCAACAGCAGCACTTAACTGAATTTGAAGCTTAATTGATTTTAGTCTTATATGTAAACACATCTTAAAACCATCACAATTACAGGTAGTGAATTTTGATCTATAGCCTAATGATGATGATGATGAGTATGATCAAATATATGTACCTTTCTGAATATCTCTTGAATTGTTATCATTTTCTTACTTACTTATTGGCAATATGGCATATCAATCTGTTGTGCATTTGCTAATTAACCGTTGACTTGTTTGCCAATTTTCATAATTTCTGTGATTGCTTGCAAATGTCATACGCTAAGCCCAATAGAAGCTGAGAGTCTGTGATGCTGTAGTGAGTGACAAATAAATGTTCCTTAGGCATTAATGATGTGAGATTGGAGCTGTTAAAAAGGTAGACTTTATAGGAAGCGAAAGGAAGCAGTAGTGTTAGTGCTTCAATGCAGTGTCAGTTTTCTCGTTATGTGTACATGAGTATTGTACTTTTCGCTGGTTTGGACTGCCACAATGCACAAATAGGAAATGAAAGGCATAAATAAGATATCGTTCTCTTGAGCGATGTTTTTTTCGAAATTCTTCCTTTCTGTCTGAATCATAGTTCGCTTGTTGGTCGTTAAGCTTCTATAAATATTTGTAATGTATCAGCTAGTTTGCACCAACGGAGTGTAAATATTTGGAAAAGATAGTTTTACAGCAGTAATTTGTTTTGCTAATAGTTGCCACAACAAGACGTTTGGTATAAATAAATTCTAAGGCTTTACAGATTGCATTTCTCAGGCTCACTAAACAATCATTATTTCATTATCTGACAAAACAGAATTGTTTCAGAGTCTTGCCTGATATCAGTAATTTTCTTTTTTGTATAGTCCTGACTAAGCTAGTTAATTACCGGTATGCTTTTACAGCAATCACAGTAATTAGATATTTGGAAATTTATTGTTTCTGAAATCGTGAGAGATTTTTATTTGACAATTTCAGCTATTTGAAGTCATGTAATGAGAATATTTCTGTGGTCCTTAGGTGCACGTGTAAGCCGAAAAGCAGGTGTACAGTCCAAGACTGCCCAATTGGCTTACGAAGGCGCATGCGGAAACTTGCGACGGGATATCCAGGAAATTGCTGTGATCAATTTGACTGTATCAATGGTATGCTTTCCTTGATATTACTCTTCTGTGCCTTTCAAACCACAATCACTCTGGTTGATGGCATGTGTGTCACTCAAATGATGTTGAGACATCGAATGGTTCATGATTTCTCGCATTGTGTATCACTTTTTTCAGATGTAGTTGAGTATTCTGAGAATCATGTTGTATCGGAGAATATAACAAGAAAAGCTACAAACAATTGTGAACATCAGACGTCTTATTGATATTATTTTCAGCTGTCGGTGCATTCCCATAGTAAACCAGTCTGTTCTTTCTGAGAGTGAACAATGACTGACTGGCTGCAGTTAATATTAAATTGTTTAAAAGTATTTCAATTTTACTTGACTGTTCTTTGTGTGCCACATGAGAAGCTATGCAAACAATTTCTGATAAAGAAACTTTCAATTTAAGTCTTAAGGTAACACTTCAATTTTGCTAACTTATTTTAATTTATTACATATATATATGTGTGTATATATATATATATATATACATATACATAATTTTATTACATATATATATATTCAGTTGTTTGTTTACTTTGTTTCTGTGCATTTGTATTTTTCTTATGTCAGGTTCAAATCCTGTCTGTTTACACAACGGTGTGATTCGATCTGATGGTGATATTTGGAAATTGAACGAATGCGGTACTTGTACTTGTCAAAGGGGATTAACTTTGTGTGAACCAGTTCAGTGTCCTGAGCTAAGGCAGTGCACTTGGTTTGGGCGACCGGAGGGTCAGTGTTGTGATGTTTGCAAAGGTACAACAACAGCTATTTCGCATTGTATAGCTTTGAGACTGGTATTAAGGAATTGGGTAAATCACTGTTACAGAGAAAGTGGGCAGTGTGCTTCATTGCATTCTGATATAGCAGATGTCTGTGGACAGTTTGAAGTTTGTTTCTATTACTGCAATTGACGTGCACTTGTCAGAACAACTTAAATCAAGTAGCATTAGTCTTCCACGACCTGTATGTTCTTCACTGTTGCCAGTATTGAAAGGACTAACTACTAATCTTCTGATTCGTTCTTGTTGAACCATTTGTGGTGATCTTGGTTTGCATGGTGTTTTATTAAAGAAACAGTCTCAGTTGCATTGGGCGATACATTTTAGGTTGCGTCTCGGAGACGGGAGAGCTGTATGTCAGTGGCGCCACCTGGCAGCAGGACAGTTGCGTGACGTGTCAGTGCGAAGAGGGAAAAGTTCATTGTCAGGCTCAGTTGTGTGCTGTGACGTGCTCTAATCCAAGAACTATTCCGGGACAGTGTTGCCCTGTGTGTGACACTGGTAAGCTTTTTCTAGAGATAAAAATAATTTGAATGGAAATAGGCAAGAGACCAAACACGAGATTCAGAAGTCTACAGATTTTTTCCTCTATTGATTATACTTTACATGCTGACTATATTAAGCTGATCAATTCCTGCTTGGATTTAAAATGTAATTGTGTACACGAAGTTACAGTTAGCTATGATATTTAGTCTAATTGTGTAAGTGCCCAAAATATGCCAAGTAGTTAACAGAATATTCACATAATTATAGGGCTATGAAGGAGTAAGTGCAGATTGTGAATAAGCCATTATTTTTCATTTGAAGTCCAGATCTATGTGTAAGTAATTAGCAGTATGCAGAGTATGAAAGATTTTGTTATTTTCAATTTGACAAATGATGAAAGCCATGAACATCAAGAGTTAGTAACGTTTTTTATTGAGTTAGTCTGTTATATGATACTAGAAAGATTCAGTGCAGGATAATACTAAAACCCAATCATTGAATTCATGCTGCTGAACAACGTTTCAATGAGATCACGTAGCCAAGCTCTGACGCTGTTTCACTCTTCTCAGTTGTAGGCCTACACAATGTGCAACACGCTCAGCCCAAACGCTGCGTGGGCGGTTCGCAGCGTGGCTCTGATGTGCCCAAAGTTGTAGGCCTACACACACATGATGTGCCTTGCGTCGCCGCTTTCGTCGCCGCCGCCGCATTTTCGCCGCCTTCCAAGATTCCAGAACGCGCAGAACGCTCGCCCAGCCTAAGATTCCAGAAGACCAATGAGAACGCCAGAACGCTCACCCAGAAGCTAACCAATCAGAACGCTTTTGAAGGTAACGAATGAGATCCACAGCCAACCAATCAGAACGCTCACACAGCCAACCAATCAGAACGCTTTGAAGGTAACAGACATACAGAGCAAGGATCTTAATATTATACAAAAATGCTCGTTTCGCCAAGATGCGCTTCTCTCTTCGCCGCAGTGCAGGCTCGCCTGTTCGAGGCAACGAATATTCCAACAAACAAATTAAACATAAACTGCTTACACAAATCGGGCCTAAATGTGCTCTATAAAATTATTGTCTTTCTAACGTTTATCGCTGAGATATAGTTGCTATACGAAGCTCCTATTCACCATTCGGCGTGCACAAAAATGTCTCTAACTTAACTACCGTAATAATCGATGAATAATTAATGTGCTCTATAAAATTAGCTTTAAGCGAAGCGTAACTGCGTCTTTCTAACGTTTATAACCGCTGAGATATAGGTGCTATACGAAGCTCCTATTCACCATTCGGCAATGCACAAACATGCATTTAATTTAACTAATAATCGATGAATAATTAATTCCTTTGCAAGAAACCCGGAGATAAAAATTTCAGGAATGGATAGAAACGTAAGGAATTATAAAAGGGACCTTTAAAGTTTAAAGTACTAAACGGAACATTTGAAACTCATAATGCTAATCTATAGGGCATGACGTTGCACATTTGCGTCAGATTGCGGTAGATTTCCGTAGCTATGCAAAAATCTCAAAATGCTAATCTATAGGGCATGACGTTGCACATTTGCGTCAGATTGCGGTAGATTTCCGTAGCTATGCAAAAATCTCATAATGCTAATCTATAGGGCATGACGTTGCACATTTGCGTCAGATTGCGGTAGATTTCCGTAGCTATGCAAAAATCTCATAATGCTAATCTATAGGGCATGACGTTGCACATTTGCGTCAGATTGCGGTAGATTTCGTAGCTATGCAAAAATCTCATAATGCTAATCTATAGGGCATGACGTTGCACATTTGCGTCAGATTGCGGTAGATTTTGTAGCTATGCAAAAATCTCAAAATGCTAATCTATAGGGCATGACGTTGCACATTTGCGTCAGATTGGTAGATTTCCGTAGCTATGCAAAAATCTCATAATGCTAATCTATAGGGCATGACGTTGCACATTTGCGTCAGATTGCGGTAGATTTCCGTAGCTATGCAAAAATCTCATAATGCTAATCTATAGGGCATGACGTTGCACATTTGCGTCAAATTGCGGTAGATTTCCGTAGCTATGCAAAAATCTCATGATGCTAATCTATAGGGCATGACGTTGCACATTTGCGTCAGATTGCGGTAGATTTCCGTAGCTATGCAAAAATCTCATAATGCTAATCTATAGGGCATGACGTTGCACATCGCTGAATTAACTAAGATAGAAACAGCATCGTCATAACAACAGGCGGTCAGAAGTTTAACAGCCAAAAACTTGATCTCTGAAGTGCTTCTGGAGACGATTTGATTTAACTCCCAGCTGCATGAAATGACGCGACCGAATGCGGTTGAAATAGGCAAGATCTTTTGCCTTCTTCTGCGACACAGCCAAGCTCAACCAAAGGGATGGTTGGTTGGGAGATGGATGGGGAGAGGGGTGGAAGAGGGATGGGGAGAAGGGGTGGAAGGAAGGGGGTCAGGGGAGAGGGTTGGGAGGGAAGGGGGTTGGGAAGAGGGGGAGGAAGAAGGTTGGGAGAGGGTTTGGGGGGGGAAGGGAAGGGGAGGGTTTGGGGGTTGGGGAGGAGGAAGGGGTTGGGAGAGGGAGGGGTGGAAAGAGGGTGGGGAGGGAAGGGGGGGGGGGAGGGGGTTTGTTTGAGAGGGAGGGATGGGCTCTGACGGGAGAGGGAAAGGGAACGGGGGTTTGAGCTGCATTTAAGACGCTTCTGAACGCTCCGTTGATTAGAAAATAATAGACAATGGTTGTCAATGGCAACAGCCTCGTGCACAGCCCAGGACAGAGGTTACGCAATTCGATTGTTACACAGTTTTGATTAAACAATAGACAATGGTTGTCAATGGCAACAGCCTCGTGCACAGCCCAGGACAGAGGTTACGCAATTCGATTGTTACACAGTTTTGATTAAACAATAGACAATGGTTGTCAATGGCAACAGCCTCGTGCACAGCCCAGGACAGAGGTTACGCATTCGACTTCGCAACGTCGATTGGTGACCAATCAGAACGCTTGAAGGCAACAGACAAACTGGACAAACAGAGCAAGAATCTTAATATTATAAATGATTCCTACGCAATTAATTACACAGATCAGGGCAGTTTCACTCTGGCTCCTCACTGTCCGACAATGTCAGACTGCACTCTGATGTGCCCAAATGGGAACAAGAAAGGTCCAGATGGCTGTTACAGGTGCCAGTGCAAAGACTTCCCCAACGACGGTAACAGCATATTGTTACTTTTCTTTTCTCTGGACATTGTTCAGTTTCTTTGTTATTGTTATCTCATTGTCCCATTGCTTCCTCTCCTTCTTAATTTTCTCAACCTTAATCATCTGACATTTGTTGCTAGTTCAGTTTGAATCAATTTGAGAGAGAGAGAGAGAGAGAGAGAGAGAGAGAGAGAGAGAGAGAGAGAGAGAGAGAGAGAGAGATGATTACTTTATATAATCTATTATTTGTCATTGGCTTTGGTACCATTGTGAATCTTCGACGCTGACATTTATCAGCTTCCATGGTGCTGCTATATAGCTACGGTGCTGCTCTGTAGCCGACAATATCTATCAGATGCAACAAGTGTCCTCTGTAGCCGACAATATCTATCAGATGCAACAAGTGTCCTTTGTAGCCGACAATATCTATCAGTTCTTTTTTTGCTCTCTTAAAAAGATATTCGTTAATGGTTGTGCCATTAGTTTTACTAGCAGTTGTTGAATCAACACTAGTGAAGTAGGACTCGGTGTTTGTGTGTGCAGATGCTGTGCCACCGTTTGGAGAGACGTCAACGCAAAGTATTGAGCATACACTGTTGCCAAGGCAGCCATCGACGTCGACTGTGCTGTCAACTTGTGTGCCGATGGTCGGCTGCACAAGGCAGTGTTCCTATGGTTACAGTAGGGACAGGACGGGATGCTTCCGTTGCAGATGCAACAAGTGTCCTCTGGTGGCAGACTGTACGAAAAAATGTGCATCTGGATTTGTCTACAATGCGGATGGATGCAGACTGTGCAAGTGTTTGGGTTAGTGATTAATTATTATCGAGTCTAAAAATGGGCAGCATTTCTATTTCTGTGACCAGAACTGTAAATGTGCACATCTGAATTTTTCGCCTCAGTGATTGTCAACCGACTGGTTGATGTCCATTGCATAAATGACGTCGTGAAAAATTTTTTGACGCGATTAGACTAAGTGTAATTTGACGAGTCTTATGCAAATCTAAGCACTGTGGCGGTGAATGTGAGAAATTGAAGATCTGAAATGAAGTGGAGATAAGACAGCAAGTTGTTTTTAATATCAAGACAATTATAATTTCATCCAGTGAGTTGGGCTGCCTTCTTTAATTTCTTTAATTACAAAATGCTGTCTGCAAGTAAACTTTAATATGAAATATTATTTAGAGGTGAGATTTTTAGACTGTTAAAGTATACCAGATTTGAAAATTTATTTGTCTTGAAGTCTGTAGCCATGAATTCTGTGAACTTGAAAAATAATTTATTTACCGGTAATGAAAATGTTAAAGGAGCGTGGTTGGGGAGCAATATAGGCCCAGACCATTCACAGGTTCGAATCTGACCATATACTTTGGCAGCCTGGAACAGGTTGTTCTATTCTCAATTATAATCTATGAGGAAAGTAATGGAAAACTATCTCACTCATCTCTCATCTCCAAGACGCATATGTTAATTGGAAATTATAAATTGCCTTAGTGCAGAAGACACTTAATCATCATCATCATCACCATCGCCGCCACCATCAATGAAAGTGTGAGCCTTCTCTAAAATAGAAGTCGTACTAATTTCTGTTATCTAGACTCGGATTTGACAGAAACCGTGACGGCGCTCACTCCGACTGATGCCAGACGGTGCATTGCGTTTGACGGTGAGAGACTTGAAGAGGGGCAGATATGGTGGGATGGTTGTCGAAAGTGCTTCTGCCACCAAGGCCAGGAGATGTGCGCCCTCATCGTGTGCCCTGTCATCCGGTGCGTCAATCCAGTGATGAAACCTGGCAACTGTTGTCCATCTTGTGGAGGTTTGCTGAAGAGCTTTAATTGTTTGAGTCATTAGATATTCTACAAACTTTGACTTACTATTAGCAGAAGGTTCTCTGCCATGAATTTCTCAAAATACTCTAAGATGAAGATGAAACATGGTCAGAATAAAGTTCTGCGTGTGTAGTCTACAAAGCATCATTTATTGCCACGATGCACTCCATGTGAAACGGCTATTTCTTGATATTGGGTGATCTTAAAGTGTTTCTGACTGATCCAGGAGAAAAAATTCCTCCGCTGTCGACTGGTGGTAACGTGTGTCAATCCAGCGATGGACGTTATTTTGTCGAAGGCGAGACATGGCAGCTGGATGAATGCACACAGTGCATCTGTCACCAAGGATCAGCGCTGTGCACAATCGACGGCTGTCCTCCGACACTCTGTCACCAGCCGGTTGTCATACCACACAGCTGCTGCCCTATTTGTCCAGGTGCATAGAAGTATTTGCATCTACTTTGTTAAATAATATAATAATAATAATAATAATAATAATAATAATAATAATAATAATAGGTTTTACGGTGGTTCAATACTCAATAGGATCTGCCTTGTGTGAGATCCACTATGTTCAACCCAGCCATTCATTTGCATTATGGTCTTGCTATGTAATCTCATTCAAGTTAGTTTGTTCCTGTACCGGTATTCCCCTTGTTTTGATGAAAATGATTTGTTATGTGAAATGTGCCACATGTGTGTGAAAATAATTTATTTTATTGATTATTTATTTTTGGACCTTTTGTTTTAAAATTGCAGATAAAAACGGCTTCTTTCCACCACAAATTCCCTGGAAGAAGCAGCCTCTCCGTTCATGTCGTTCTGCTGGCGGAACTCACTACAGCAGTGGTGACACATGGCAAATCAATGCCTGTCAGAGCTGCACCTGCCACGATGGCCAAGTTCACTGCTTCTCACAGACTTGTCCAATCCTGAGATGCAACAAAACTTTTCTTAAAAAGAATCAATGTTGTCCAATGTGCCTGGGTGAGTTTAAGCAATAAACATTCGGTTTACTGTCCTCTTGAGCTTGTTGATCCATTTATGAATCATTACTGAGTTCTTACGTAGTACATTCAAATTTATATGTGATAGTCTCTGTGAAGTTTATATGTTATAGTCTTTGCAAGAAATGTGTTTTAATATTGCTACTAAAATTTTCTTTACTGGTACTGAAGTATCGCCGAGCACTCGTCAATAAGCTGGTGCACCGCACCGAGCTTTCGGGCAGCACCATGGAAATTTAATTTTGCCTACTTACTTACCTACCAATATAACCCGTATTGGTACTTGACACTTGATTAATGATTATGTGCCTAGATTGAGTGATATTGCAGGAGGATCAGCATGATTTTTCCTAAGTTAAAATAGAATATTTTGGGGTTATTTGTTATTGAAATCAATTATAATGGAATTGTTTTTTGCGCGTGGCGTTTCAGACAATTCGGCCAAATACTGTTCGTACGATGAGACTGTCTACAGCCTTGGTGAGACGTGGCTTGTTGACGATTGCACCAAGTGCATATGTAGTACAGAAGGAAGGGTCCTGTGTATGGTTACGGTCTGCGATGTACCAAGGTGCAAGGCTCCGATCAGTAATGCTGGCCACTGCTGCCCTACCTGTCAAAGTAAGTGTCGGATATATTCTGAAATGTATGGATATGTACGATGATATTTACTGCCATCTTGGATATCTAATGTATCTTATCTATCTAATTTCTCTTCTGTATTTTATTTCATGAAACTAAACATCTGACCAGGGTGCGATTTGTGACCTGGAGCAGTGGGGGGGGACATGTTGAGCTTGGGGGGATGTAGTTGTTGTTGTTGGGAAATGTAGCAGTGGGGGAATGTAGCTGTGGGGGATGTAGCAGTAGGGGGATGTAGCAGTAGGGGGGATGTAGTTGGGCAGTGGGGGGGAAGAATCCCCTCTTCCCCCTTACAATTCGCGCCCTGCTTCTGACTTCTGAAATCACGGCCATCATTTGTAGCATCATATGTAACCGGAATGACCTGGTCTTTTGCTGATGGATTTGAAGTACCATCGATTGATACCTTTAGAGTATTAGAAATGGTGCTATAAAAGTGTGTAATTATTATTTTTATTATTATTAAGTTGCATAAGCTTACACTGAAATATTTTTGTTTTGCATTGCTGGGTAATTGTTACTTGTCTTTTGGAATTTCCCATAGGTGCAACCTACCTGGTAATCAGGTGTCAAGATGTTTATCTTTAATGAACAAAGGGTCAAATATGTTATGATTGTGTAACGTTTAGAATGTGTGTGTGTGTGTGTGTGCGTCTGTGTGTGTGTGCATGTGTGTGTGTGATACCATTTTTATCATTATTTTAGATGTTACTGAGATTGGGGATCATTTGCCTAGAACAAATGCAACAGGTGAATTTCTTTAGCTCAATTATTCTGTTTGTCTTATGCATGAAACTAAAATATTTTCACTGTTAAAGCTTGTGAGAGGTCCATAATCAAAATATCATGAAGGCATCATTGTTATAACAGCATAATGTAAGATTTAATAGTAGGAAAGAATAGTAATTTGTTTTAAATATATTTGTCTTTTGAACTGTTTGCATGGGATGGACGAGTTTATTCTGAATTTTGTTGCTTGCTTAGCAACTCCGAACGATAATTCAAGGCAGACTCTGGCGATTCTTCTGACAATTGTTGCTCTTCTAATCCTCTTCATCGTTGTTCTGCTGGTTCTTCTGTTTCGTAAACGAAGAAGAAGAGATTTTGGGTTTTACAACACCGGTTCCAGACAAGCGCCGATGTCTCCATTTCCTTTTGTAACTGGACCCAACTGCTGCCCGAAACCGACAAATCTCGACTACAAGATTCAAAATTCAAACTTGATTTCCGCCGTCATTGAATCGTCGAAGCTTTCATCTTCCGAGCACAACTTGAAACCGGCGGCGTTGTCATCGTGCAATGAGGCAAAACCGAGCTACTCGGACGAAAGTCTTCTGAACAACTCCTTTCCGATGGGCTGTACGGCGTCGTCGGACTGCGTCAAGATGACAGAACCGCGTTCTTCGCCCACAGCACTTGACCTCGAGGTCAGAGCGCACTTCAGTCCAGTGGATCGTATAAGAATGAAACATGCAAATCGCCGCAGCGCCGGCGACGAACTGGAACAGACGCGCCACCTGCTTGCAGCAACGCCCAACCCTGGGGTAACAAGTAACAATCGCAAAAGTTGGTAGAATTAGATGTTGTAGCTTGCTGTCGCGTTGTTCGAGTTTTGGACCGCCACTGTTCTAATTAATTATTGATGCCGTGAGAGAGACGTTTCATTTCAACGAGATGTTCTGTGCATTTGTCTAAGTTAACCTAGTTGTTCAGATAGATTCATGTAATAGACGGTAATATTTATGATACTCACAGTTGAACAGTTCGCATGCAACCGGTAGTTGCTGTATTGATAATCATATTTTGTTTGCACTAGACGATGAAAAGCGCGAAACTATTCGATCCAGTCTGAAATGTTTGCAGATGATTCAAGAGACTATGAGCGATTTGTTCCTCTTGAAATAAACGAAAATGACCATTTCTGCTTAAGCTTGAATTAATATTTCTTGATAGCATAGCAGTTTCTTTCGAAGAGACTGAATGGCTTGTAATAGATTTTGTCAGCGCTTCGTGTTACTCTTAAAGTAACTTTATATTACAGTACGTTATCTTGATCTGACTGCTGATCATTTATGAAAAGCATAATAATTAATTCTGGGCCTGTCCAAAAGAAAAATCAACAAAATTGTTCATATTAAGATCCTGCATTAACCATCAGTTTAGAATTCCAGAAGACTAAGTTGTGCAACAAAGCAAACAGAATTTCCGATTATATTGCAGTGTATGCTGAAACCTGTTTTGATTTCTAACAAAATTTAAAGTATCTCATCTACATGCACTTAGGTGCTGACTTGCAAATATCCTTATGGGGAAAGCTAAAGTGCTGCTTTATAAGCATTATAAAATTAAAAGAGATTTTAGGTACTTACTTTATCTGGTCCAAGAAATTCATTCACTGGGATGCAGATGTGAGTATAATAGTTGATTTGCCAAATGAGATACTAGATTTGAAAGAATACAACAGTGGTTCTCACACAGGGCAGACCCTCCTGAACTATTTTAAACATTATTATTATTATAAGTTATAAATAAATTATTATTATAAGATATAAATAAATTATTATTATTGTAAATGATGACCTTTAAAGTGGTTTAAGTAAAGCAAGGTGAGCTTTGCCTTTTTGTTTTTATTAGCGGTTTCGAATACACTATAGTGGATTTGGCCTATACAAGTTGTATAAAATATTATTTTAAAGGTTGGCCTTGCTGTTTGGGTATGGGGCTTCATATTCATTGAAAATGCAATGAAAGCCCCGATTGCCAATTTCCCAAAGTTATTGCCTACAAAAAAAGAATATGTCTAAATTTAAAAGATACTGCTTGCTTATTAAATTTAGGCACTTTGATTTCCATTGGACCTTAGAAATTCCTAGAGGCAAGAATTCTAATGGATTAACTTAGGTAACATTTTTCTCATCAATGCATTTGTTCTGGTTTTTTTTTTTATAAAATTAGTGCTGCTAGCAGATTTTGTTTTTTCAAGATGTTAATAAGTTTCTAATATTTAAGCATTGGTGTAGCCACGGTTCCAAATTATGGGGGCATAGAATTTTGCACAGTCGGCTTTTTGAGATCGGGCTAGGGGTTTCGCAAAGTGTAGTGTGCTATCCAAACAGGGTATGGTGCAGAGCCAGAAGTGAAAAATTTGGGTAATATTATTGAAATTTGGAGCATATTTGCAGACTATATGACAGCCTGTCAGGCAAAGTTATAAAATTTTCTCACTCAGCTATGCACAAATCTCACCCGTCTAGTCCGAATTATGAATGGGGTGGGGGCGACTAGCCTCTGGACCCCCCTCATGGGTATGCTAATGAGTGCCAGTGAAATTTAGACACTCAGTATAATATATTTTGGTGAGCTTTTTACATTCATAACTTCATCATAAACGTAATTTTGTCATTTTGTTTACATTACACAGATAAGACAGAATAAATTGTTAACAAAGACTGCAATTGTTGACCATTATGCACTGTATAATAATTAATACACTGTAATTGTTGTTGTTTTGTTGTGGTTGTAATGTAATGTATTGCAATAGTTGTATAGCACTTATTTATTTCTTATATTGACATAATTAGCAATCTCACTCAGTGTTTATTCTAGGCCTTCTCTGGGGGTAAATCCCCGCCCCCCCCCCAAGTTTTAAAATCCCCCCCCCCCCAAAAAAAAAAAAAAAAATATATGTTTGCTGGGGGATGGAAATCCCCAAGTGTGGAGACTCTGACCTTGTCCCCCAAACATTTTAAAATCCCCCAATGTCAAGGTGGCTAGAATAAACACTGAATCTCATTTAAACCATGACAGCATCTTCAGAATACCAGTACACAGGAAACAATTGTTTTAGATTGAAGTCAAAGAAAACATACAAGGTCACATAATAAATCATATGTACCAGTTCTATTACTGTACTAAATTTGCCAGCACCATCATGCCATCGCAAACAGTCCTACATATTAGAGGTTGGTCAACTAAAAAAAAAAATTGAGATTTTAAATTTTGAAATTAATATTTTAACAGTTGATAAAACTCAGAATCCTGAAAGTAATCTACAAATCAGTGTATTTGGAAAATTACATTTTAACCAGACTATTAGTCCTTTTACCAAAAGATAATTACATTCAATGAAAGAATGCACATAGCAATGCAACGTAAAGTGGCTGTCAGATCTTCCAATTCATTGAGTATTTTCAGATCCAGACTAAAAACACATCTCTTTCAATTAGCTTTTCCTCCATAGCCGGTCTTACTCTTTCCCTCTAACAGTACTGATCTCTGGAATGACCTGGTCTTTTGCGGATGGATTTGAAGTACCATCGATTGATACCCTTAGGTATTAGAACTGGTGCTATAAAAGTGCATAATAATAATTATTATTATTATATACTGTAAATTGCACTGTTCAAGAAATCAAAATTTACATTCAATATCAATTTTTAACAGTCTAAAAGCAATATAAAAATGAAATTGATTAAAGACAACACCGGCTAACTTGTAGTGTCAATCAATTGCTCAATCAGTCAATTAATCAACTTATATAGCAGCATTTGTGATGCACATGGCATCAGTTGATTGTTACCCAGAAATAGAATAATAAGCCAAACACATGTCCATAGCCAGTGGCGTAGCCAGGATTTCCGGAAGAGGGGGGTTTGAAAAAATTTCGTTGATAACCGCCAAGGGGGGTTTTCACCCCAAAAGTCGCCTAAAAAATAAAAATTGCATGGAAATACATTTTAAAAATTTTTTTTCGCCGTCCAAGGGGGTTTTAACCCCCCAAACCCCCGTGGCTACGCCACTGTCCATAGCACAGTTTAAGCCATTCAAGTCAGACCTGGACCTTTCAAAAGCATCCTCACTTTAAATTTTTGTTCTTATACAGGAATGAACCTGCGACAGATTTCTAGCATCAGTTACAATAATTGACAAATCAGCAAATTGATAATTCAGCAAGTCAATATCAACTGCCTTAGTATGGTGATACAAGTAAGACCTAAACAATTTAATTGTTTCTATTTTCAAGTTTTTAACTCGTTCGTTTACTTTATCATTTCAAAGATATTTGGATTTCTAGATATTGGCATTTGTATTGAAACACAGGTGGCTGCTTTCAATGATTCTGTGATATTGACTCTTGAGAAACTTCTACAGCATTGGTTCTAAACTCCTTTCATTGTTTCATAGCCCTGCAGAACAGATACATTGCTGATCTCAAATACGTAAGCACCAATGGCTTGCAAAAAATACCATTGAAGAACTGCTATCGAGTCAGACCACGTATTTTATTTTAGCTGCTCTTTTACAACCTTTGACAAGTCAACACGCGCGTGGTTTGCTGAAGGGTTGGATCGGTTTCAAATAGTAAAGGGTGAGTTTTTCATCATTCCTCAAAGAATTCACCAATACTCTGAAAGTCCTTTGTCCCAGTCTTCCAGTAAGCAACAGTCTCAGTAGTAACTCTCCCCTGACGTGAAAATTCTCCACTGCTTGGCACAGAATGAGCTCCAATTCCAAAACAGAATCGACCACCACGAGAAATGAAAACGTGCTGTAACTGTCGTTCTGTTTTCGCCGTCGCTAGAAGTAAGTGTTCGAGTCGACTCCATTCTCCACGCCCTTTCCATCATTATAGAATACAGATGTTGGCCTTTGAACTTCTTGGTCGAAAGGGTCAATGTCGCCAAACGGATCACCATTGAAAGTGGGAATTCTCTGACTGCGGTGAAGAAATGAGTCGATTTCAAAGCCTGAACAATCGCCAACATCCATGCGGTCGTCGGCTGCGATGTCATCGTCTTCCGACAGTTTTGGGCTAAAATCAGGATAATTCATGGCATAGATTTAACCCTAAACTTGTTGTTCTTATGGTAATATGTTTCATGCACATTCTGATATACTTTATAAACAAAGTGTGTGAAAACATGACTTATCAGACAAATGCCAAAACTGAGCTACCAATGGTGTTACTCATTCGTACCACAAGATTTGCATTGCATCACTTAATGACAACTATTATTATTATTATTATTATTATTATTATTATTATTATTATTATTATTATTATTATTATTATTATTATTATCATTATTATTATTATCATCATCATCATCATCATCATCTACGACAATTTATATAGCGCAGTAACATATCTGGAGCTAAAGTCAAGAACACTTTACAAAGGAGTCACTTATAAGATATGTTAAATATGTGTCTTTAGGAGCTTCTCAAAACAGCCAACGGAATTTGCATTAATCACATCGTCCAGCAACTATGATGAATGCAAACAAGCACCAGAGATTGAATGATAGGTGCAAGGCAGAGAGAGAGAGAGAAAGAGAAAGAGAAAGAGAGGACAGTGAGCCAAATACAAAAGCAGAGCTGTCTGAGAAGGTAAAGTTGGTGAGAATCTCTATATGCAAGTGTCTCAACAACTAATTTGCAAATTCAACAGTGTGTGCAAACCAACCAACCTGCGACAGCAGCAACGATATAACAAGAATCCAGTGAGAACGCCGATAAGAGACCCACAGATCGCTGCCCCGAGCGCCACCGCCCAGTCAGGAAGGTGGAAAACCTCCCACCATGCATGGTAGCAAGACTCATCTAGAACAGGTAAATCTGCAACTATTCACAATTCAATTATCTGTAAACGGTCTGATAATTAATTAAGTGCAAGAGAAAGAGCAGCAGTAAGAACTATGCAGATCTAAAACCTAAACAGTACACAAAACAGAACTCAGAAGTACAAGTCAAGATAGAACTCAAAATTAATGCATGAAAAACATTACGAAATAATCGAAACACTAAATCTTAAAAGTTAGAGCCCATTAAAAAGTCCAATAAATATTAATTATTGCATCCACAACCGACCTCAGTGTATATCTCTACTTGCCTGTAACAGTTTTCCACTGGAATTCATCATCGTAAGATTTGCAGACAAGACATTTGTCAGAGGGACTGACTTCATCTTCACTGTAACATCGGCCATCTATGATGCAGCTGTTCCTCTATCATTTACAAAACACAAACACTTATAAAGATGATGAAAACAGGAAACGAGTTTCTGTAAAATTCAAAGTCGAAGTCAAATGCAAGGATTTCATTTCTTTTTAAAGCAGAGAATCTGGAAATTCACAAAATATAACTGATGCTGCCCTTCAATTAAGTTGAATCTCATTGTTCCTGGTCTTCAACTATCAGGGCATTTATACTGGGCTATAAATTCTGCAGTGTATCGTATGGGTACTGCAATTCTAGGATACTCTTCTCTCAAAACTTTCCAAAGTCCATTAAAAATACTAGAAAATCAAATGGGCTAAATTTTCACTTTGGAT
This sequence comes from Metaphire vulgaris, assembly GCA_018105865.1. Taxonomy (NCBI): domain Eukaryota; kingdom Metazoa; phylum Annelida; class Clitellata; order Crassiclitellata; family Megascolecidae; genus Metaphire; species Metaphire vulgaris. Next base: position 25,569,974 of record CM030833.1, read on the forward strand.
ATAAATAGATTTAGTACTACATTTGATCTGTTCCAATTCAACCTAAAACCTGATTACGGTCTATGCAAGAATGTCCACAATAGGTGGAGAATTATCCAACAAATTCAATAATAACGACTTGAAACGGTATTAAGTAGTCAAAAGAAGTGGAAAATGTCATTACAGGACATTTGAGCATAATAATAATAAACTATTGTAGCACTCTTTTGCCTATAATCATCATCGTCATCATCATCATCGTCGTCGTCGTCGTTGTCATCATCATCATCATGGAAATAGAATAAGAACTGACCTTTTTTGCACAAGTGGTATTGAAGACATTGCAAGCATTACACACGGAGTCAAAAGGTATAAAGAGGAGGGTTTCACTCATGTTGATGCCATTGTTGCTGATGCGAATCATGTAGACATGGATGGAGGGTATCGGGCATTCCACTGCATTGAAATTGATAAAAGTTGCCCTCTCGGTCACAATTCCATCCAGCGGCTCATAGGCTCGATCAGTCATCTAGAAAATCACTGCATTTGTCCATTCGATGTTATCCATGGCAAGCCTATAGCTTAGGCTCATCCATTATGGTTGAACAATAACTGACCATTAATTGAGCAGAGTGAATTTTCAAAGCCAAATATAAAATATTAAAAATTTAGACAGAATAGAAAGTAAGGCCAAGTAGAGAGGAGCAGACAAACAGACAGTGTAGGCTGATGAATTTTCACGGCTTATTACCACCACGTCATTCTTACTTTGCATTTCTGCAGATGACACGTAAGGTTGATAGAATCGATAAAATTCTGTCCATAGACGATAACTCTTTTGCAGCTCATGTAGCGGAGATCACAGAGTCCATAGAGAGGCATTTCGTTTACATTCGGTGGAGCGCGCAACAGAGTGGAGCAGTCGGCAGAACCATAATCGGTGTTGCAGTGGCAAGTTCCTACAGTTTACCCACAATGACAACAAGGTGCATAATATTCTCCAATGAAGACTTCCAATAATGCAAGTATTCTATGCTATTATTATTTTTATTATTGTTATTATTATTATTATTACTATTACTATTGTTATTATTATTATTATTATTATTATTATTATTATTATTATTATTATTATTATTATTATTATTCCAAGCCACCAGAAAATATGTCCTATAAATTTACAGGCAAGCAGGTCAGTATGATCTGATGGTTAAATATTTAATTTCATAAATGTTAATTAAGAATCAACACGTTCTGATTCCGTTTTGATTCAGCACAACTGAAGTCACACAATGTCATATTCTTTATAATTTAGAAGCTTAAAACTGCATATGGTACCCTGTGTCAATTATTCCGCAAGACTGTTCAGACACCTATCTGGGTAGTTCTGACTTTCAATTTCACTTAGTAAAACTCAGAATCATTGAATGTTGTGTCAAAGCCATCGTACCGTTGCGGCAGCTTCCGTGACCACTGCAGTCATTGATGCACATTTCATTGCTGATCCGTCGCACGATGTCCAGTGGAAGACTTCCATTCTTTTGAACTTCCTCAATGCACTGTTCTTTCATCGCATCTCTCGCCGAATCAGCCCATGTTGTATTTCCAGTAATCTATGCATTATCGGTGTTAAGTAATTATCAGTCCACTTCAGTACAGACAATGAAGGTAGCATTATTATATGTAGATCTATGATTTAATATGCTATTGTGCTGACTTGAAATAGTTGCAGAATAATGTAATTTTAATTAATTTAAAATATAAACTAACCAGCAGGATTTGCTAACAAGAGAAATTTTCTAGTCATAATCAATCTTTATTACTCCATAGCATTGTGTTGTGTGGCATAAGTTTGTTGAAAAACACACCGGTAGGACTACACAGGTCTATATTAATTGATCATGAAGCAAACATTTTAGACAGTACAAGACCTAGCCAATATAATACATTCTATTCTGATTGCAAAGATTAGCTATAGTTGCAACAAGCAACCAAAGAGACTGCAGGAAGCTCTCGATGATGCACTCTAATCTCGAGAAAAGACAGACATAACATATTGTTTACTTGTTGAAAAACTAAAGATAATAATCTTTAATCAACACAATTTGTCACTGACTTTTATGTCCTCCACACAAGTTGTTATGTCTTGCTTGAAGTTGACCGGTGGTATCTGAGAACACAGCTGACCAAGAATATATTTGTCTTTAATGTGATTGCGACAGAAGTTTGTTGCTGTGACATCATTCCACGACTTTGTCCACTTGTATTTAAGCTGCACAACAATTGGTTAGAAATTCAGTCGGCAAGAAAATCCAATACAAAGATGTGCGATGGTGAGTTCATACAATGCAACAGAACTGCTTTTTCACCATCAAATGAACAAATATTTTATTTTGAACTCAGATTCAAACTACTTTAATCACCAAATTCTCTGAATTGCATTTTTAGCTGTCACATTGGACAATAATAGACCGTATATACTGTAGCATAATTTTAGGTGCAATCTTATAAAATACCAAGCAACATTTATTTTAAAAAAACACAAACTATTTTACAAACTTTTGTCTACCATAGCAAAATGAGACATACTATTTTCAGCAAAAGAAGACAGTCTTATGCCAAGAGCTTAATTTTACCGGTGGTACAAATTTTTTGTTGATAATGATGGGTTCATCTTCTGCTTCTGTTAGCACAGAGTTGTCATTGATGTCACGTGGAAAGCGTCTGTGCGGATGACGAGCATGGGTGTCATTGATAGCGTGGCTAACCAACCAACTGGTCACATCATAACCTGATGACAAAAATTAATATTATCATCATCTCTGGTATTAATAGCAGAAGAGCAGAAGAGAAACTAGTTTAAATAAACATCATCATCATCATTATCATCATCTTCACTTTCTGCCTGCATGGCGGCAATAGTTAGATGCAGGCTTATGATAGTTTAACAATTTTCTAATTCATAATTTTCAAATGGACAAATAGACAAAATTTGTCAGTCTGTGAACACCCAAAAAATGCAAAGACAATTGACAAGGTGATAAATCTGGTTATAAGCAATTTGAAATCAACACTTGCGGGGGGCCCCTATTTTCTGCATTTCCACAGCTCTGAGCTCCTGAATAATGAGTTTTAAATATCCTCATAAAATGTATAATTTGTGGAAGTATACAAATACATATTTGTAAATTTCACTGCCCATATTTTATATTCATTGTAGTGACACAATTCTTTTCAGCTGCTGGGAAAGCGGATCCCTGGCCCACCCTAACTAATTAAAGTTTTGTTATCAAGTTCTTTGGCTATTACAATTTTTCTCAAAAATACCAACTAAACTTACTCTAACAAGTTGAAGTCATGTCCCGTAAACTAAAACAGTCCATTGCATGAGATATAAATTTATCCGTAACAATTATTTTTTCCTTGCACAGAGGAGTTTCGAATTTTCATCGGTAGAAGTCATCCAGACACCAGTAAAAGTAAACAATGTAAAGTTGTGAGTCTGTAACCTACTGTCATGTTGGTGGTCTCAGTAAACCTAATCAGGTGGAATATGCTTGGTCTAGTGTATGCTGTCTGTCTTCATCTAGGATGTCTAATCGTCTACTTACCTTCAATACAAACACAACTGAAAGCGATGAATAACATTTAGTAACACAAGCCAACTCAGTCAGATGGTTAAAAATTGCAACGCTACGTCAATTGATATGTTGCCAGACACTACATGGCATGAAAAAGCACTATTCTGCAAGTCTACCTTGATAGATGTCACAGCGGTTAATATCTGCTGCAAAATCGCAAAAGGCGTTCCCTTCGTCGTCATTACAGATACAGTATTTCTTTGGTTCGTACGCGTTCAATGCTGGTGCCGTTCCTTTAAACAGACTCTCTTCGGATCCGAGCTCAACACTGTTGTCCACAAGAAAAGCCACAGATTACAATAATTAAAAACATATTTTATGCAAAGCTGTGAACAAAATGCGGCAACACCAGGTTTCTGATATCGTATATGTATACAGGTATATATATGCCATATATATATGCATATATATATATACACATGAAGGAATGGTATATGAACATTTGAGATTTGCGGTGGGTTTGAAAGTTTGGATGACCGGTCTTGAAAGACAGGGCAGAAGGTCAATGACTGGGGATGTGGTTGAGACAGATAGCACAGGTTTGTTTAGAAGTGAAGGTTATTTATATGGTGCATAAACAAGACCATGCCTGGTTGAGAGTTAAAGTTTGGATGAAATTTTCTCTTCATATGCGATCAAATGAAACAACGGGTCAAAAGCAATCCGATACGTACAATGCACATAAAAATATTTCTAGGCAAAGCGTTTATTATTATTTATTTTAAAAACTGCTTTAATGTTGGGTGGATTTTTAGAAAGAACAACCTCCATTCACTAATGAAAACTGCTGGCTGAGGCCTTCCACTGTCAGTGACATTGACTTCCTCTTGATCTTCTAATATGGTTCCATTTCTAAGATGAAAGTCGTTCGTTCTGATGGAATCATATGTACCACAAAGCCCTATTCATCCAATTCAAATAATGATTCAATTTATGCATACACACACACACACACACACACACACACACATATATATATATATATATATATGTGTGTGTGTATATATATATATATATATATATATATATATATATATATATATATGTATCAGCTTAAGATCCTCCTGCTGTGTACACACACACACACACGCACACACACACAAACAAACACATACAGTTTATTGCTTTGTCCTTCATAGCAATTTATTGCCTTCATTTGCATTAAACTCAGGACATGCCCAATTAGATTACTGTCCCACAGCATTGTACTGTTTTGCAAAGAGCTATAATTATAATAATATCAGACATTGACCATTAATCGGCATGCAAGAATTTACAAATCCTTTTAGGCAAGCCTGTTTTATTTGATACTAATATAAACATAATGACATTAATAATTAGCATCATCAGAAATGGAATTTGTTTTTACCTCTTGTCATGTACTTATCATTAGGCGAAGGCACAATCCAAAGGTTTATCAATTGACCACTGACAATTACTTTGACGTAAGCTCCATGCGGCAGGTAGATCTGTCATACAGTAAAGTAAAAGCTTCATTTATTATTTCATTTCAATTTGTAATATTATGAAAAACAAATATTTTTTAATTTATTTACTTTATTCTTCTTACTTTATTCTTCTCAAATACTCTTTTGCATATAGACAAATGCAGTGTTGCAAACTAAGTTGATACATTAATCACCAGGTCAGATTGGTCTTATACAATTGCATGTTGGCCTTTCTTGGTTGTAGACAACCATTGTGTTGCTGAACTGGTATAATTTCATACATTAACTGTTTCTGTCCAGCGAGAAAAATGCTAAAAATATTGTAGAATAAATGTGAACCTTCAAAACATTCCAGACAAAAATTGCAAAATTGATAAAACAGGACTTTGCTACTTGACAAAGAGTAACATTGAAAGTAGCATTTAGTGGTTATTGCAATGAGCATGAAAAATTTCTTTGCCTTCAAACGAATGAAATATTCACAAGCTATTTATTGCTCAGTAAGTTTCAAAGGCAGTAAGTCAGTGGCATTTTAACTGAGACTTTGGACACAGACATCATGGGGTCGCCAGCAGTGGCGGCTCCAGGATTTGGCAAGTGGTGGGGCCGTTGGGGTGGCAACTTCTAATCATGGGGGCAACCATTTGTTGTTAGGTAAGTAATATTAAGTATAGGGTCCCAACAGGGGGGCCACTGGGAGGCCAGGCACTCAATAGGGGGGGCACGGGCCCCTCGAGCCCCCCTGTGAAGCCGCCACTGGTCAGCTGCCAGAATTATTTTCATGTTTAATGCAAACAAAATTAGTGATTGACTGTAAAAAGGAACAAACAAAGTATTTCTTTCCATCGGCGTCTTCGTGTATCTTTGTTCCCAGAGTAAGATTTCCGTTAAGATACATCTGGATTTTCATTGCTGAGCCACTCTCCGATGACCACCTGCTGCGGAAATCAGGTACATGAAGTCGCCGCCGGAGGCACCGATCGATGACAACGACGTCATCGCCCGACTGGATTGCCACTCCACAGTTGCATGACGCTGGAAGTGTAGGATGACACTTCTGGTAGATTGCATGAACCTGCAGCAGAAGCAACAAGATGGAACATAAGAAATGATTTTAAGGAAATTCTTTAATATCAATTGAATTTTACAGACCCTGACTTACAAGCCTAAATATTACATACGTAACTCAAAATACCAGAGTCCAAAAGTTGATTCACCTACACTATGAGACGATATACACTTTGTTAGTTACTTATGCAGGACTTTTGATTAATTTACAATTATCCATCTGTATGTTGTTTTCAATTTGTCAGGGTTGGAATTTAATCCATCCCCCTGCTTTTCAGGATGATCTTCATTGGCAGTTGAAAATTTTGGCTAGTATTCAGTCAGACCATAGCCATCTTTGGGGAAACTAATAACAAATGTCTTCTGTATTTGTTTTACAGCTATTCTTGGCATTAAGTGATTCACTAATTTATCCCTTCAAAAATTCAATTTTCCATCCAACTGTATCCTGTAGCATAATAAAATGATACTGCTCTTTAAATTTCTCTAATACTTCTCAGCCCTGTACTCTACATTGAACGTAACCTGTCAACCTAGTCAACCATGGTAACTAGTGAGCATTTCATCATCATTCCATTCTCCAAAGATGATAAACTGATCCAAGTGTTATAATAAATAAAATGATATATTGATGGTATTGATATTAATGAAAGATTTAATCTTACTTTAAAAGGAAGTGTCTCGTGTTGATAAAGAATGAATTCACCTTCATAGAAGTTGTCATACTCACTGCAATTACAGCAAAAATCATTTTATTTACAACTGTTTAGGCTCTGATATGATGAATCAAAAGGCAACATTTGGTTTGACATATTAGATTGCTGGCAGAGATTAATGGTACCCACAGAACAGGCATTCTAATTATTTTAAAAGATGCTGCCCACATTGGCTTTATGTATTCAAATGCTATTGAAATATCAAAATATCAAATACTGAATTCAAAATTCAACGTTGATTCTGTACATAACTTGTGTATCACTCCATCAAATGTTGTGATATGAGGATCATTGATCGACTGGCAAGTTGCCTTTTTATCAAGATCTTCTATGACAATCTAAAGAGATCCATTTTAAATGAAGTTCAAATAATATTTTACGATTTTCACAAAAAGGCTCAAACCATTCAGAACCCTGTTTTAAATGCTCTGCTAACCCAAATTAATAGGACTGCAACTGAGAAAGGTTTATTCTGGTTAGTTTACTCCAGAATTATTCGGGTATAGTATCATACTGTACATATTACCATTATGTTACCATTTCATGTTAGAAAGGTAGAGTATATTGATTAATTTGTTCATTACTTTGTTCATCTCTCAATTTGTCTGTTTATCTGGTAACTTATTTGTCAATGTCTCAGTTACTCATTAAAAATAATATAGTATCTTAAATTCATCTAGTGAATGTATACAGATTTACTGGAATTTCAAAGAGCATCGTTCTGTTCTCGGCAGATTTCGTCTTTTTGACGAGCGATAGCCTCAGCGATCTGGTCTGCTTTCCATCATACTTGTGATCAACAACAGCTTTGAGCAACAGGTGAGTTCTTTCGATGGTCGTCTGGTTCGGAGGGAAGCGCAGATGACAGAAGTTTTCCTCTGAAGACCAAGGCATCAGGTGTGGCTGAATTAGAGCCACCTGCGGAATGTCTTTCCCAGTTCGGCGACATCTGCCAACGGAAATAACAAAATTGAATAAATCCTGCCTCAGTGCAACCAACTTTGAGTGCAACTGATAAACAGTTGCATCTTAATGCTGACATTGATGATGATGATGATGATGATGATGACGACGATGATGATGATGATGATGATGATGATGACGACGACGACAACAATGATGATGATGATGATGATGATAAGATGATGATGATAAGATGATATCATCATCATTCATCATCAATGTTTGAAAACAGCCACTTTCACTTTGCTAATCTACCTTAATTCTGGATGATCTTCATTCGCTTCGACTGATACTGCCAAAGATATATCACAGACTGGTTCATCTTGACAGATGACTGTGTCGTTGTACCACAGCCGCAGTGGAAGCTCAAAAACCCTGTCACCCTCCATCAGATGAATGCGAGCAATGTTCATAAGATTCTAAAATAACCAAAAACCATCTCAAATGCAAAATTCCTCCAAATCTGGTCAGTCTGCAAAGGTTGAGTCAAGTTTGAGACACACTCTAAAGCTAGAGTGTTAGGAAAATACATATTTTGCAGATAATCAGTAAAAGAGTTACTGCAATGCAAGAGTAAGTCTTTAAATTGTCACCTTATTGGAATAATCAGATGAAGATTATTGGAATAAACAAAATTCCACAAAGAAATTATCTTTACTTACTACAAACAGAGCGCGATTTGTAGGGGGAAGGCGGAATCTCCCCCCACTGCCCAACTGCATCCCCCTACTGCTACATCCCCACCACTACATCCCCACTGCCCAAATGCATCCCCACTGCCCTACTGCTACATCCCCCACCACTACATCCCCCACTGCTACATTTCCCAACAACTACATCCGCCCCCAGCTCGACATATTCTTCCCCCACTGCTCCAGGTCACAAATCGCATCCTGACTACAAATATGACATGTAAAGAATTCACAGCAGATCAACTTGCATTTCCCTTGCAACTGGCTGTCAAAAAAACTTTATCTTACCTAACTGCTTTCTTATGTCTCTTATAACACGTTTCTCCATGTTAAAAATGAGTGAGTCCTTAGAATAAACGCGTTGTTACCTCTATTCCCCAGTACTTTGGCTGGGGAGTATCAGGTTCAGTGGTCGTCTCTTGTGGAGAGGTTACTGAAAATACAGATGCTGGGAAGCTGTTGGACACCCAACGACCATCCAACTGGCTAGAAGCAGTCAGGTAAACTGCAGATGATGATGGCGTTGTTGTTTGTCGGTGATGTTTGCTTATCGTCGCCCAACCATTACGACTAGTGGTAGAAAGTCTATTATTGGCGTCACCTGCGTAGGCAAAGAAACCAAACGTTGACGTCGACTTACCTTACGTTAGCTAATTTCGCGTAATTAGCACAAGAAATTTACCGTAAGTGATTTTAATTCCAAGGACTCCGATCCAGGGTCAAACATCACCATCTCTGAAAAAGTTCTGCAATTCTATATGTGCCCTGGGCGCCGAGGTGGGGGGCGCCAAAATTGGGTATATGGGTAAGTGAAATGCATAATAAAGAAAGAAGAAGGAACATGTGCGACGACCTTTTTTGTTTTGCTCGTCAGCACTACTGTGAAGAGGGGCGCCCGTAAGACTTGAGGGGCGCCGAGAACAATGTGACGGCCTTTTTTATTGCTCGTCAGCAGTGTTGGGGCGCCAACGGTACACTTTGCCCCCGGGCGCCGGATACCCTCGCTACTCCTCTGATTGGGGCATGCATTGATAGCTTTTCAGAGTAAAAATTGGAACAGTTAGCACCCATGATTCCACCCAAAATATGTCTGTTTTGTGTTACCAGCAATTCTCAAACGTCAAACAAAACCTTTTCCAATGTACTCAACGTGCACTCTTAATCTTTAACTCCAGCCGAAACATTCACGACCATTACAGTGCTACTAATAACTGACCTCTGCAGCATTCCCATCTGTCCTTGTTGTAGGAATAGTTCTCATCACAGATCCAGCTGCTGTTACTGAGATGGAATCTCGTTGGATTCATTGTTGCAGGAGAGCATTCATTGGTCCCTTCAATGTACGAGATCATGTGAGACCTGCTTTGCGTTTCATTAACCTGCAACCTACGATCCAGAAGTGTGACATTCTGCAGCACCAAGTTGAGTGTTTCTGAGCAAGCAATGACACTCCTATTTCCGCCAGAAGTGCCGTGACGTGGCAGGCTGAGGTTGACGGTTGTTTCAACTTTGACCTTAGAAAATGCCAAAAAAATCCATAAACAACTAAAATATTCATTTGATGGTGATGAGGTTTTACCGTTGGATGCTACAAACTACTGCATAACAGTGCATGTAATCAGCACGAAGACGGTCATCATCATCATCATCATCATCATCATCATCGTCGTCGTCGTCGTCATCATCATCATCATCTTCTTCTTCTTCTTCACTTTCTGCCTGCATGGCGGCAATAGTTAGATACGAAACATTTTCACGAAGACGGTAATCAACAGAAAAACTGGAAGGCAGTTTGTATATGATTCTGAAGATAAGAGTTAAACCATTCGGATAAAATCATATACCGGTAATCAAAACCAGTGTTCAAGTATTTGATGTTCACATGTACAAAAGGCAGCAGAAAAATCTAATGAAATGAGTGCTGCAACCTTACCACTATCCATAAGCAGTAAAAGAATGTCATTTGGAAATGTTAGAAGAGAAGTCTCTGTATTAAAGAAATGCTAAATAATACTGATAGCTAATTAATCAAACTAGTTATTGTTGATCATTTTACACCAAAACAATGCCTAAGGATATCGACTGGTACAGCAAACAGAGACAATGTTTATTGGACAAAGAGAAAATAGTTTGGCAGATTTTACTCACAGCACCAGGGCAGAAAGCATTGAATTTCAGAGAAGAAATTACAATTTTTGGCAATGGTAACTGCACATTATATCTTGTGTAAAGCTGCTGCCAATCAAAGTCATGAAACAACAGAAAATAGACAGCAACCAATAAAAAACCTTGAAGAAAGCAAAACAAAACTGAACATTTTCTCACTGGTAACAATTTTGCCAATAATGGAGTTAGGCCTGCAAGTCAAAATAAATTTCTACAACAGTTTCAAAGCTTCTCAGAAACTTTTGAGTCATCTTCTTCCACTAAAGCTCCTCTGAATTCTTCAGATCCTCAACAGCATACTTTCCAATAAAAGTTCAAGATAGTCCCCCAATCCAGAAGCTTTCAGTCTGCGGAAGAGGTTTTAAATTATTTTTACAGAGGTGACAGATCTCCTTATTTTTTCTCCTGCTGCAAAATTTCTTCACAACTTTTTTTTATTAATTTTAAACAAACATTTAGGGTACAGTTCACGTTTTCTGATCTTTCCCGGTGCATGCAAAGTGCTAAAGCAAACAATAGATAACAATGAATAAAAAGTACATTCCGAATCTGATGCCAGCCATGCCGGATCTCTTGCCAGACGTCCCGGATCAGAGATCCGGCAAGATCTGGCTCAATTTAGCCTCTGGTCTGTGGTCCATAGACCTCTGTGGGTTCACGACAAGTTGCCAAAAGGTCCACAAACACACTATGAAAATATTTGAAAAAGTAATACATTAACCAGGCAAAATTCACTGTCATCAGCTTTAAACACAGCAGCATAATAAGTTTAAGCTGAATCCCTGAATAAAGGGAACAGCCACATCATATTTTACTTCAGTGTAGTTGTTCTGCCATTTTTATTCTGCAAAAACCCAACTCTTAAATAAATTTTAAAATTTCACACTCGTCTTAATTGTCTAATATCCACTTCATGAAAACAGCTTTTTAATTTAAAAGAAATTGCTAGTAAAAATGTACTTTAACAAAGAAATTAAAAACAAGTTGAGATGTAGGCCAATCAAGAACAGAGTGAAAATAATAAGAGATATGGAAGCATAAAAAATGAACAGGAAATCAATAGGACTAAATTGTCTAATAGAACATCGCCTTATGACAATGCACATTTTAAAATGTTAAAAATCTGTTGCTGCATATATGGGGTGGGGTCCACCATAAAACAATGGCATGCTAGGGGGTCCACAGCCTGAAAAGATGTAAAAACCTCTGTTGCAATCGAACGAGTGCAAAATCCGATTGTGAGCTCCATATACTAGCAAACAGTGACGCGGGTGGCTTACGCCACAATGATAGAATAGTGGTTTGCCATTGCTTTCTCTAGACCCACGCTTACGTTCGCAGCTTAATGCTGTTTTTTAAATTTATATATAATTCACATAGAGAAATACATACCGCTCTATCCATAATATAGACGACCGCCCTGTGGTCGATCCTGACAACGACATCTCGACAGCGCGTCCCAATCCAACTGTTCAGCTGGACGAAGTTGGTGAGGAGGTGCGTGGCGTAATGTTCGCCGCACTTTTGCGTGACGACGTACTCTTCGTCGGCGGTGGCGGGGCCAGCGGTCGACCCATCGGCCGCCGACGCCGACCGACGGTGACCGGTCGTGTTGTAGAAGACCTCGAACTTCAGTCGAAACGCCGGGCTCTGGCGATCGGGCAAAGGGGAAATCGCCGCCGCAACACCTAAACACAGAGGTTCCCAAACTTTTTGGAATGTCAACCCCTACTTTTTTCTAAGCGTAATTAGCTCGCGGACCACATTATACTTAAAGTGTAATTGTTACAGTTAATAATATTTAATTAAAATAACGAGCAGACTATTCCCACAACAGCCTAAAGTTGGCTAGCAGATACTGTAGATTGCAGTGGCGGCTCCTTAAATATAATTGGCAAGTGGGGAGGGGGCGTTGGGGTGGCAACTTCTAATCATGGGGCCAACCATATGTTGTTTAATGTATGTAACAAGCATTCGTCTTCCGAAAATAGGGTCCCAACAAGCAAAAAAAAAGGGGCCAAAATCTGATAAGGGTCAAAGGTCATCACTTAAATTTTTTTGGCACTCAATCACATTTAGGAACCCCGCCCCCAGTCGTCACTCCGTAACAAATGGCCGCCACTCACCAACCGGCGCGTAATTTTGGACGACCCCTAAAGACGACATGCTGACGATGTTGGACAATCATAATGTACAAATAAACACTGATGTATTTTTAGTTTTTTTAATTTTCTCATTTCTTCAATGTTAGCCTTTCTAAACGTTGTCACGTTACAGATAGATTGAACACGCTGGCAGCAAGGGAATTTTTTCCTGACGCGCCTTGAATCAGCTGCTTTGTCAAATTATCTTAAATATAATTCTACTGTAGAAGAGAAGAAAAGGCTGTCCATTAGGCCATGTTTATATCAACAATTTTTTGACAGAAAGGGCCCAAGGACTTGTCAACAACTGTCAACTTTGGAACCTGTCACTTAAGAAGAAGAAGAAGAAGAAGAAGAAGAAGAAGAAGAAGAAAGAAGAAGAAGAAGAAGAAGAAGAAGAAGAAGAAGAAGAAGAAAGAAGAAGAAGAAGAAGAAGAAGAAGACAGCTACATAATCGGTTTAACGTATACGTTATAACGTCCCGCTGCTTACGGTCCCGTGCTATGCGCTTCCGTATCGGATGGTATTGGATATAACGTACCTCGGATATAACGCACTAAATTTTATATCAATGATAAGGTCCCAATGACAAGGCTATTATTTTTTTGCGGTGATGACCATTTTCTCTTTTTGCTCATTCTAAGTTCTGCAATAACATACAGTTTAAGTTCAAATAGCACCTGTAAAGTACAGGCCGTATTTTTTTACTACAACTGAGTTAAGTTCAGTCGTCGGTCTAACAGTCTTTAAGTGTAACAGTGTCTTTGTACTCTTATATTACATCTAGATATTACATTCAAAAATCGAGTCGACGACTGCATTTGGAAAACTCCTCTATCACGCTGTCGTACTGCGACGGTAAGACCAAAGGCCAGAGACCAAAGGGGTATGCTATGGATCAGGAGCATACCCCCTAAATACGCCACTGCAGAGGGGCGGTGGCCCCGAGCGCTAACCAGATGGGGGCGCCAGAATTGACTCGGCGACCGTTTTGCTCGTCAAACATTTTTTTATCGACTTGACCCCGGGCGCCCACCATGGGGGGGGGGCACAGAAATTGACTCAGCACATCGGGCGCCCACCATCTTCACCGCCACTGGTGCATTTATATAGGCTAACATTTCGGCGTTTCGCCATGATGAGAAACTAACGAGCAAACATTTTTGGCATGTTCTTGAGAGGGGCAAGTGCCCTGTGCTCTCATGCTGATCAGTTCCTGGCGTCAATCAATGTCCACTCTGCGCTAGCTTCGTGCGACAGTCCAGGGATCGAACCCACGAATCCAGGTCGATGGCTTATCTAGCCTAAGGCGCCGTAAAGGCGGTGCCGCGATTGTCACCGGTGTCGGAGGAGATAGTCGTCGTCGTCGTCATTGTTAGTCGCATAGTCACGTAGCCGGATACAACATCGAAATCGGATAATACGTTCACTTTCCATTTCAGGCACATCTAGCACCGCCCGCCGTCAGTCCTTTGGCAGGCAGTGTTTATTTTAGTGTGCAAGAGTCCGGACCATAAAGCGGAGCGTCAGAAACAAATATAATCCGAGCGGATCGGTTCACCGAGTTAAAGATAGATAAGATAAGGTTTCTTCGTCATCAGTTATACAACAACAACATACTTCCATAAGCCGTAGTATATACTTTCAGTGCTAATTAACAGATGTACATTTACAACAACGAAAACATTTGGATACAATACTGGGTAAACAAGGTTTAAACTAAAGTTTTTAATTATTGATTCAAGAAAAAAGAAACTTTATGATCAATAGAATAATTCAGTAGATTATTAGGCCTATGTATCACAGGAAGGAAGTTGAAAAGGGTAGGAGTAGAAATAAGTTTAGTTTAGAACAGTAGGTTACAGTCGAAAACTGAAAACCGCTCGAGCTGGAAAAATGAACAGAATAAGAACCTTTTCATTTACCAATGTAGCAGAAATTTCGTTCCGCTCGTATTTAGGCCTATTATTTCCCGTAGTAGCGTAACACTGAACGGTTCACACTTACACGGAAAGCCTCTGACTCTCAGCAATGTGGGCCATATTGTAGACCTATTGCTGTTACGCAACTGTTTCAGACCACGAAATCTTGCACCGCCAAACACCTCGCCTCCGAAAATCTGCACCCCCTGCTAAAAATTCGTTCCGACGTGCCTGCTGCGGATGGAAGCTGGAATGAGTTCCAATGTTCTGGAGCGGCGTATAAAAATGATGTTGAGGTTGCAGCTTTTCCGGGATGACTGATTCAGCGGACGCGAAAGACTGAGATGAGATGACGATCGAGTGGGTCGAGGAAGCTGATGTGTTAATGTTTCCTTAGGTACAGTATACAGACTTTGATGAATGAAGTGAACTATATGCAATAGCTATTATCTTGTATTAATATTGCTTGGATATAAAAAGCGCGATTTATATATACCGGGTACTATGCTACGAATCTACGATACTAGATTGGATGGATACAACAGTGGTTCTCACAGGCAGATCCTACTGAACCACTTCCTTGTATTATTATTATTATTATTATTATTATTATTATTATTAGTAGTAGTAGTAGTAGTAGTAGTACAGTAGTAGTATAGTAGTAGTAGTAGTAGTAGTAGTAGTACTACTGGAACAACAGTGGTTGTTTGGCAGATCCTACTGAACCACTTCCTTGTATTATTATTATTATTATTATTATTATTATTATTATTATTATTATTATTATTATTATTATTATTATTATTATTATTATTATTATTATTATGGATACAACAGTGGTTCTGCAGATCCTACTGAACTACTTCCTTGTATTATTATTATTAAAATTATTATTATGATTTTTATAGTAGTAGTAGTAGTAGTAAAAGTCTAGTAGTAATAGACCGTTTTAGCTTGTAGTAGTAGTAAAAATTCTGATAAACATAACAGTCATGTCTGCCTATCTGGCCTTAGAATGTTAGTGCTGATCTTAATGATGATGATGCTGAATAATAAGTTCCAATATTATTATTATTATTATTATTATTATTATTATTATTATTATTATTATTATTATTATTATTATTGATTAATATTGACGCATTAAACAAAGGTAGGGTTCCTAATAATAATGATGGAACGAGCTCGGATCAACGCTGGACCATTCTACTATATATTGTATACGCCACTGATTGATTTCAAAAATGCAACATGACAGAATTTCGTAATGAATTTTCTTCAAGAAAAGCGTTGATCAATTATCTGCTGAATCTGTCACAGTACAACAACTTCAACTTTCTTAAATTCGCCGTCCTCAAAAGAACTTAAGTGTAAAATAAAAACAGTAAGAATATACAGTACGCCTACTAGAAAATGAACTTGCGGGTTTAGACTGAAGTGCAAGTCGGCAATAACTATAAAGTCTTATTCATAATTAGACTACAAGCAAGAAATGCGTAACTATATCATTTCTGCTGGTAGATCGTAGCGCCAAATTAAGCGTGAAATAGTGATGACGCAATAGATTTCAGGATGGTCAAGTTTGGAAACAGTCCTACTCCTACAACAGTCTCGTCGACTCTAACAGTACGTAATTACCAGTAATTACGCTAGAGACAACAATTAAAGTACGAAGTACTGTACCATAGTCTCTAATTTGAGCGTGAAACAGCTTCCAGAAACAACGCTGAATAATTAATAGGCCTACAGACTACAGAGGCATTCAGGGGGCTGTCCATAAATGACGTCACGCACTTAGGGGCGGGGCTTCAAATATTTGTGACGATGTGCGACGACGGGAGAGAGGTTTCCAGAAATGTGACGTCACATAATACTGAATGTTGTTTTTATACCGCAACGCTATAAAAAATCGCGAGTAATAATTATGTAATTATTGTTATACTTTGTAGTCTTTAATATTATAAGGCAGGGATGGGCAAAGTGCGGCCCGCGGGCCACATGCGGCCCTTGAAGCCCCTAAATTTGTGCGGCCCCCGACATCGAGAGATATTGCATTAATGTGCGGCCCTCTAAAACATATGAAACATTTGACAACACCTTAATGGAAAATTCAGCAAGTTTGAACGTATTTTACACTTATAATTATTATATTTCATTTTTAGAAGAATTTGAAGAAGTTCCTGAATAGTGTTTCAACTCTAATAATTATAATTAATATTTTCAAGCGAATTCATTGCAATACCCGCTTCATTCAAGAAATAAGTGATTTGAAACATTAATTTTGACATTGGAGAGATGTGGGGGGGGGGTTAACGTATTGTGACGCCAGTTTTAGGGTGTCTGACTTTATGTGACGAGGGGAAAAACTGCCGAAACCGCGTGACGTCATCTATGGACGGCCCCATAGGCCCTACCCATAGGCGTAAACTTCTAATATAGGCCTCTAGGCTCGAGCACCTCTACTTTTTAGCGACTACCATGGGAGGGGAAGGTTATAGAGGCTCGGCCTCCACTTTTTCATCTTCAACGAAATCTTTCATCTTCAACGGAATCACTCTATTAGCAACATTGTTTTTCAATCAATCAATCAATCAACTTCTCTAGCGCCACTGTCATAATGCCCAGGGCATCAGCCGATGGCTATTCGTTTCGTTTCATGCTTTGATGCCGAGATGGACACAGCCTACGGGTCGGTGGGTCGCGGGTCGACAATATTTGACGGGTCACGTGTGTCATGACACTCACAAGTCAAATGAGTTTTGACCCACGACCCATCGAATTTTTTAAGACTTCGGTTGCAATCATGCACAGAAGAAACTCCAAGAATTACGTTTGCTCCAAAATAAATAAACAAATATACATTCAATCCAATGTTTGCGTCTACTCTATGATAACGAAGACGCTCTCGATTATATTATTGCTCGTCGTGTTTTTTTGCGTGTAATTAAACCCAATCGGTCGCGCACGCCTAATAACAACAACATCCTGCTATATAATCATAACTGAAATAAACGAAGTGTTAGATGAAGCAAGATCACCAAGTCTCATTTATTGTCGTCATTAGCGCAGACGCGACAGGAAGCAGAGTGTCGGACCGCCTCTCTATATTCAGGGCCTAGCCTACCGGTTAGACTATAGTTGTGAGATCTGTGCAAAACTGATGAGAACGTGTTATCGTGGGCGGGCTGATTGCACATGAGCTGTCCTATAGACTGGAAAATTGCTTCAAATCTCGAGATTTTAATCTAATATTGTCCTATATCTTGCGGATGCCAAACACTCTATAGTGGCGTCTATGCATAGTCGGATCTGACTACATGTATGTGTAAGTTGTCCTGTAGAAATGATGGCCGGCGTTCCTATTCTGGAACGCCTGCTATCTGGCCGCACCAGCGACTGCCGTGTACATCTACCAGGCGTACCATCTGCAAATACGTTCTTCGAAATCTAAAGTGGTTGTACTTAATTGAATGGTTGGGTGGAATAAGGACTCAGGAGTTAAATGCAGTTACCACCTTAATGGTGAGATTGTCACTTGAAGGGCCCAGAGGAATAAGAAAGTGAATGCAGTTACCCCGTTAGTGGTGAAAATATCAGTTGAAGGGTCCGGTGAAATGAGGAAGTAAATGCAGTTACCCCTCTTATTGTTATTGATACTCAAACCATTGGGAGTGGGTCGGATACAGGGTGGCCGGTCTTTTAATCCTAGTCAATTAATCCCAGTCACTTAATCCTAGCCATTTAATCCCAAGTCTTTTAATCCCAGTGCAGATAATCCCAAGTCTTTTAATCCCATTCCCTGTACACATAATCCAATGACACTCAATGACATAAAAACCTATTTAAGAAATGTTTGTATTACAAAAACATAGTTAATCATGGTTACAGGATAAAAACTAATAGGGTTAGGGTTAGGGTGAGGGTTAAGTTTAAGTTTCAGGATTAAGTGACTGGGATTAAATGGCTAGGATTAAATGACTTTGAGATTAAGTGACTGGGATTAAGTGACTGGGATTAAATGGATGGGATTAAATGACAGGGAACCCGGATACAGCTACCTCCTTATTCCACCCAGCCATTCGATTACGGCGGAGTTGGCCAAGTTTGAGCTTTGGAAAAGTACGAGCTGACTGATAACGCATGCAGATGCGACATGAATGAACCTGGACCATCGTTGCATCCTGTGATACTCGAAGTCAACGGATGAAACGGTGTCAAACTATACGGCACCAATATATGCATGTCCGATCACACTAAGTCACGTCATGGTCACTGATCACGCGGATCATGGATAGGTCTACTATAAGCTTTGAGCGACCCACCGCCGCCATGCTGATGTGTCTTTTCGTGTTCGTCGACATTCTCTTGTCCCATTGACCAATAATTACTGTCAGTGGATATTCTAGCCACCTAGATATTGGGAGAGTTGAAAATTGGGGGCAAACATTGGGGAGGTCATGCTACTTGCCAAAATGTCAAAAATTGGGGGGATTCAAACTTTGAGGAGGGGAATTGCCCCAGAGAAGGCCTAGAATAAACACTGATTACTGTGCTGACCAACGTTCGATAGGGCTTATGTGTTTTCCGACTGAAACTATTCTGACTTATCCAGCATAGGACTAGCCTATTATATTCTATTCCTTCTGGCGTTTTTCTGCTTTAATTAACTAACGCTGTATAGGATTCTTCTACGACATCGTATTTCAATAGATTCTTTCATTTCTCTTGTGTCTGTCAACTATACTTTTGCTTAAAGCAAGTGCCTATCGTATATAAGCCTATCGGTAGGCGGCCTCTACGGGTTGTGAAAATGCATTTTGACGTATACGGGTTCTGGCAAGCAATCACTTTTGAACACAGTGTCTGCTATCACTTCTCTGCTCCTCCAAACAGCATCTTTATTCCCTTCAGATCTTCCGCCGCCCACACGGTCCGTATATTAAATGAGAATGCACCGAAGCCAACGATCGAGAGAGTCTGAAACGCTGCTTCCTATAGCAATATGAGTGATCTAAGTCTGGTACGAGTTGTGCACGTTGTGTGCACTGGTATTACTTAGGCACGTTCGTTCAGCTTCGGGCCCGACTCTCCATCTTCCGACATCAAGCCTTCCCACAGTTTCTCATGCTAGTAGGCCTACTGTAGATATAATATTATATACACCAATGCACTCAAGTTCTGGCTCCAATTTCTTCTCATTCGTTTGAATATCAAATATCATACATTTTAAAGAAGTAGACTAGTCTATACTGTCACTCCAGTTTCTGTAGTTTCATAGCAGGCCAATCTGATCAATTATCTATTTTTAAAAAAAATTATTCGTGTATTATATGTGTTTATGGTTGTGTTCAATTTTCCTGTGCACTAATATTATTTTCTACAACTGCAATAAAAAAATTCCTCTAATACTCTACTTTCATTTTTTACAATGTGCCGACTAACTATTTGCTGAGTCTATCACGCTCAAACAGTGGGGGTCGTAGAGGGGCGGTTGACTAGGGCGCAAAATTCTTGGGCGCAAAAATTCAAGTGAAAAAAACAACAAAAACACGTGATAATAGGCCTAAATTATAAATTAGCCTGACCTAGGCCTATGTCATCGAGAAAGAAGAACAAAGAAGAATTGTAAGTACTTTCTCAGAATCTAGTATTGCAACGTGGGGAATACGATACAATGACGGGTTTTCCTTCTAAAGACATTTTGGCCACAGGTTAGAACTTAGAGGCGCCAGTCCTCTTTTGCCCCGGGGGCGCTGGCAACCCACTGCGCTCAAACGACTTCCTAAGTTGACTACGCTGTTTTGCGTCAAGTCTTGAAAACAATAGGCCATAGGCCTAACTGACTTCCTGTCTTTCCTACTTGAATCAAGCTGCTTCGCAATCACAATTATCCAATCAATCTGTCCAATCGCATTTTAATTCTCGCAGCGAATACTGTCATCTGAATGTCCGGTCTCATTCCCTGAATTTGACCTGGATCTACACGAAATGATTTGGTGTGCCATCGGTCGATGCTTCTGCGCACTATGAAGTGGCGCTATAGAAGTTTAGGATTAAATTCGATGGCAAAGTTCAAATAAAAGGTTAACATCACTGGTTTCAAAACGCAATCCAGCCCAGTCTACCCCAAATGTCAGTGGTTCTTAACCGGGAGTAGGCATGCTTGTACCCTTGGGGCGGGGGTACTTGAGAGTCGTTGTAGGGGTATGCAGAATGATCCGGAAACAGTCTGTTTTAAAGACATTCACTTCAATGTATTATGTACTGTACACTCTATACTTGGAACTGCAGAAATGTTTTAATAAATTAGAAAATGTAAAAGAAAAATTCTACTTTCTGGCCTGTGCACATTCTGTGAAAGAAGTATATGTTAATAAGTTTTCAATATAGTACGTAGCATAAACTTTTGTCCTCATATAAAGTACGGTGGGCTGGTAAGGGGCAGGGCCTACTTCGCTCTCTTATGCCTGTTTCAAGGGTACGTAATCACAAAAAGTTTAAGAACCACTGCTATATGCGTAAGAAGTAACAACTGTATGCTATTGAATGCATGTGAACGTTCAATTTATATAGCGCCTTGATAACAATGCGCCAGTAGTCATCCTAAGGCGCTACGCAGACCATTCGGTGTCCACTGACTCCAATCCGCTGCTGTGCAGATATTCGTGAATGTAAGAGAAAATTCATTCTCTAAAATCGATTTCAGACTGACGAATCATCAAATTATTGACGTCTTAACGAATAAATCATCAAGGTAGCTTACTCACGGTCCAAGCTGCTAAACAGTGTTAAAACATTATACTCAGTCTAAATTTCTAAAATTAGAAAAGCCTAATGACACATGTCAGCAATGTGTCAGACCTCTAACCATTAATGTCTCTATTATTAGCCTCCGAATTGCAGTCAAACTTTAAGCAGCTCAAATAAGATAAAGTTAATTAAGGTAAAGCTGTTACATTTTCCACGTAGGCCTAGATCTTGAGCAACGACGCAATAATAATAATAATAATAATAATAATAATAATAATAATAATAATAATAATAATAATAATAATAATAATAATAATAATAATAATAATAATAATAAATAAAATTGTAACATATAAAATAATATTAAACTAAATAAAATAATAATAATAATATATGCTTGTAATATATGCTGGATTATAGGTGGTCTAACAGGATTTCTCCTGTGTTGAAAACCATTTGCTTGAAAAGATAACCTTAGCTATAGGCCTACAGCTAGAGCGCGCGTACAGAAACGTAGACTACCGGTACTACAACAACAAAATTATGATTCAATGACTGTAATTATTGTGTCATGTAGGTATGGGTCTATTATACGCCGAAGATCAAAGTCGCATGCAGGCGAAAGATGGCCCCATCAAGTCAATCGTGTTTGTCCAGCAAATACTGGCAACTGGAGTTGACTAATTTCCGAGATGATTTTATAACCGACGTCGCTTTCATTGCATTTTGGCGCCAGGAACTGGCGGAAGCGACTGACTCAATTTAATCATGTACAGTGATGAATGCCAGTGATGAATGCCATGTTAGAGATGAACGGGCATTATTGCTTGGGAACTATACGCGTTAGAAACACACGCCTATCGCCAAACTGGATTACTGCAACTCCCTTTACTATAACCTCCCAAAAACCTCCATCAACAAATTACAATCAATTCAAAATGCACTAGCCCGAGCAGTAACCAAATCACCACAAAGTTCTGCCATATTTCACCCATACTGAAGTCACTACACTGGCTTAAAATATCCGAACGCATACAGTACAAGATAATAACGATTACTTACAGTTCACTTCATTCGTCAAAACCGGTTTACCTTCGTAAACTCTTAACGCCTCAGCCTCCCCGACCTACACGATCATCATCTCAGCTCACACTTTCACGCCCGTTAAATCAGTCATCACTCAAAATCTGCAACCGCGCTTTCTCATACGCCGCACCAGAACTTTGGGACTCAATTCCAGCCTCCCTCCGCAGCCTACGACATGGTCAAACAATAAGCTCCGAATCCTCATTTCCTTTAATTCCTTCACTGTCTCCTCAAGCCTTTAGGTCTAAACTTAAAACCTTCCTATTCGAAAAGTCATTTCCCCCATAGCACCAACAACCTGACCCGCCGCCTCATAGATACACTGACCTTTGCCCGGCCGACAAACCACCTTGTCTATAACTATTTCAAGAAAGATTAAGCGCATAAGAATAAGCAGCTACTGCTGTGCTGCTTTCCGGGGCGCTGTAGAAGTTTACGAGATTTTACTTTACTTTACTTTATTTTATCGCTGTTGTAAAATTTGGTGACTCCGACGTCCTAGGGTTAGGTTAGGTTTTCCGGGATTGTTCCTGACGACCTTTTTTTTTCAGGAAAAAAAGGAGGTGATGACGTTTTTTTGGTCGAGGAAAAATCGATTAATGATCCGCGCCCGATCAATCGCCACTGGTATCGATGGTCGAGGAAAAAAACGATCAATCGGGTATCGATGGAAAAAAACTTTGTGTGACCTATAGCGGGTCATCTACCTAAACCCTGCCAATAAACAGCGAAATACTTCCCAGGTTCAGGCTATATAGCGAGAGCAAACGTAGATCTGTAACGGTTTGCTGGAAAATGCTGTAGGCTAGTAGCGTCTTTTCTCGAAATATGCATGTCCCGTGGTTGCTCCGCGTTAGCGTCTCATATATTTCGGCTTCTTGACTCGGCGATAACCGCTGCCTCGGTGGCTCACTCGGAAAAGCGTCGCCTGCTCTACGCCGAGACGACCTGTCGGTCCTGGTTCAACGCCTGCGGACGTCGCAGATTTTATTTCTCGGACAGTCAAGCGAACTTAATTCGAGTTTCACGTCCTTTGATGCACTGAACGTCGTCATAACGGCGCGATAATTAATTAGTCATCAGTGTACCCGATACGCACTGTCTGCTAAAAGGTAGAAGGTAACGGCAGTCCCGTACTGGAACGAGCGTAAGGTCCGGCGCTGATCCCAGGGTACTAGGCAAGCAGCGACGCAGGTGGCTTACGCCATTAATCTAGAGTAGGTTGCCATTGCTTTCTCTAGACCTGCGTTTTACCTTCGCAGCTTAGCGCTGCCACCAATTAATCGGCGCCTGAGCGACTGACGACTTGGTTGACCGCCGGAACCACGACTAGATCCCGGTATGGTCACCCATCCGAGTACTAACCGCGATCTACGAAAGGACCGCGGAATAAATGCCTGACAAAACAGACGCACACAATTATTATTATCAAAGCACGTACAACTGGTCTATCACTGGCACAAGGGGCAGGGCGAAAGGGAGGTGAAAGGGATTTTGTGCATAGCGAAGACTCCTCTCACACACAAAATTCTCATTGGTTCTGCGCAAAATTCCACGACTTGCCCCAGCCCGAATGAGAGGGCCAACCCCTACTACCCCTTCGTGGCTACGCTAATGATATGTACATAAATACAGTATACACACATACACACAGACATATATATATATATATATATGTGTGTGTGTGTGTGTGTGTGTGTGTGTGTGTGTGTGTGTGTGTGTGTGTGTGTGTGTGTGTGTGTGTGTGTGTGTGTACATTATATATATATGTAAATATAAGCTTTGGCGTATTGGGAGATTAGGCTATAATGACGCTAACAGTCTGGCCTGAGTTAACCTTAACGTACAACTGGTATTCTATACTTACAGTTCAGATAAACATCCGGCAGTAGCAGTACCGCGTAGACGACGCAGAACTCGGGTCCAAAGTGGAGCAGCTTCATCGTTGCAGCGTCCCTCTCTCTCTTTCTCTCTCTGATTCACTTCTTTCTCTCAGCCATTGTCGTTTATATTACCGCCGCTTGGTGGTTGTTACGTGCCCCCCATCATACACATCCGTTGCCCTGGTTTCTCCGTGTTGGCGTTGTGTCAGCGTCTGTAATTTTGCTGTCTGCTGGCCGACGTCGCCGACGCCGCTGCGAGATAAACCCCCTACAACTAAGTCGAAGTTTACTTCGTCGAAAGCGGTCAGATCATCATCCATCGCAGGCCGCCGCCGCCGCCGCCGCCGCCACCGCCGAACGTGCAGTCAGACTCCTCCGCCCCCGCCGCCGAGCCCGGGCCCCGTATGCGCCGCTCAGCCAATCAGCGTGTCGCCCCATCAGCGCACCAGCAGCGGGCGCAACTTCGACGAGCGCGGCAGGGGAAACGAAGGTCCTCGACTCCTCGTCGGTCGCGGGCGCCTGCATCTGGATGGATTCCATCTAGTGGAGACTGCGGCGGATGGGATGGGGTCGGGGTGGTACGTGGGGGCAAATCTCAAACTGGAATAATTATTGCGCCAAAGCGGGCAGAAGGATGGATGACTGGATGTATTAACGGAATGAAATAAGGGCACTACTGAAGTGTATAGTTATGCTGGCAATTATTATTATCATTTATTGCTACGTCGGCGACCGTTGATTAATAGTTTCTATGACTTAGGTTGTCTGTAAACTTTAAATTTTTTGACAGAGCAATCCAACTTTTCTTATTAGCTGTGGGGATGAGTTCACGACTGCAAACTTTCTCTCGAAATGCTTGAAAATACATCGTCTCCAAAGTCCAAACGCAACTTCCAAATTCTTAATAGTTTCTGTTCGCCTTTAATAAGCCTATCAAGTAGCATTTGGCTTAGCCACGGTTCGAGAATAGGGGACACTAACAAGACAGACAAGAGCAGTCCATATAGACCAACTAACAGAGTGGGCTTTTATATCGGTATACATACCCCTCAAAATACCAGAATACCTTAAAAATTTTAATGTGTTTTTAAAGATTCTCGAAGTGTTTTATGATTTATACCCCACCCCACCCCCAAATCACATTATACCCCAAAACAAATTCCTGGCTACGCCCCTGAATTTTGTAGTCAATCGATTCCATCGAAAATCCCTCGCATCCATAGGCGTAATCTTCTATTGGGTCTCTAGGCTGGAGTTCCCTTCACTTTTTGAGAGGCTATCATAGGAAAGGGGAAGTTATAGAGGCTGGGCCGCCCACCTCCATCCGAGTTTATCCCAATGCCCCTATCCGCTCTAAAAGAGTTTCCTGTGGGTTTAAACAAATTACAAGTCTCTCAGTTGGCGGGCAAACTTACCGATGTAGTAGGCCTATATAATATATAACTCTTGACTCTAGCCCGCTAGTACAATAGCGCTATATAAATTAGCCTATAACTAATAATGACTCCCATATAATAATTACTCCCAAATAATTAATATATATATATATATAATGATACATGGGGAGTTATTATTATATGGGAGTTAATATAATATGCTACACCGGCATTTAAAAATACAATTTCTAAACAACAATTTCAACAAATAGTCTACGAAGGTAAAATTGTTTTTGCCGCCTCTTAGGATTTTGTCGCCATAGACAGTGCCTAGCTTTGTCTAGGTCCCAAACCGCCCCCTGGAACCGACAAAAACACGTATTCCCCTAAATTTGTGTAGGCAGTACTTGGGGTGGGGCTAACCCACATCTGACACTGCCACAATCGTCCGGTCAAATGACTGAATTCATAATCTATGTGTTTATTTTATCATCGTTTAGAACTTTAGATCTAGTCTTAAGGCGTAACTGTTTGGCTTCAATGGCTTGGCTTGGCTTATCTCCTTAGATTTTTTCCCCACCAATCCGATTGATCATACCCACTTGACCGGGTTCTTATTCGGATTAGATTTGATGCGCCATCGGCTGATGCCCTGGGCATTATGATAGTGTCGCCATAGAAGTATTTCGATTGATTATTTATGTACGCATAAAATTAAGCCTTACTCTTATTTCTATAAGAGTAAGAAATCGATGACTGCCAGTGAATGCCCAGAATTACATTTTACCCCCTCCCAAATTTTTTATATGTTGGCAGGGCCAGAACCGAAAAGAACAGATCTTGTTTAATCTATTTCAAAAACCTCCCATGTCAAGGTTCTAAACTCTGGACTCCGGAACCGTGAGGGACTCTGGACTCCGGGGGGAGAACTGACAAAGCTGGGGGAAGTCAGCTAAGGGGCTGCTGTTAGTTTATGTAGTATGCCAAAATTTCCGGGAGGAATTTGAAATTTCCGGGAGAAAAGGGCAATTGCCTCCCCGCCGGAAACGGCCTAGATTAAACCCTGCCGAAGAGGTGAAGAAACGAACGAGTTCTTGGGAAGACAAATACTATAAAGACGGAAAGTTTCTGCAGGGGTGGGGTGCTAGACGATAAAAATTTTCCTCCTCTGGTCACGTTATAAAGACGTTAGACAGCCGTTTAAGAAAAAAACATCGTGAAATGAACATTGGATGGTTATCCTAAGAGACAAGACAATGCAATCATGTACTGTGATCAACCTAATTTCGGGCTTCCTGGGCTTAATTCCTGCATATCAGCTTCGTCTCCAGTACAGACAATGATATAATTATGTCGTCTTTCGCGTTTAACTATAGAACGCGTTGCCAAAAGGAACGCAATTAGCCATTACGGTATTGTAACTGTTCAATGATGCGACGATTACGATAGAATCTATGCGTTTCCCTAGGCCTGTAGCTGCCCTAGATAACATTAACTCTGCGCGAATATATTTGTCAATGCACTGCAGTGTCATCATCATCATCATCGTCATCGTCGTCGTCGTCGTCATCGTCATCATCGTCATCATCATCATCAACGGTCTGCAAAAACTGTTTAATTGAACGGATTCATTTCGTATCGAGTGCCTTTGTTCAGCCCTTCTTCATCGCATTATTATTGTTGATCGATAGCCGTCCTCAAAACACATTTTCATTTTGCTAGTAGGCGATAGACGCTGCTCGACGTTAACATCATGGCGTAGACGTATATATTGTGACAGAGCATCGATGGTCTAGACCAGCGGTTCTCAACCTGTGGGTCGCGACCCCCAAGGGGGTGAAATGAAAATCAGAAATAACTTTTGTTGTTATTGTACAAGATTTTCGCTCAGTGCCTAGTTACGACGTATTTTGTTTTACTATAATTGTCATTCCATCGATAACGATTTCCATTTTGATTGTCAGCATTATTATTTTTAGCAGTTTACTGAACGAAAATAATTTCTCATAATGGGGAATTGAATTAAAAGGGTCGCGGCACTATAAAGGTTGAGAACCGCTGGTCTCTCTCGAATTTGTTCTCTCTAGATTTCTCTCCATCGACCTCTTTCAACCACGTTTACTGTCTCGTACTGTCTTTTTGGGATTTCACTTTTGTTGCAGAAAACATCATACAAAAAGAGATGGGATTTCGATAATTTTGTTGCAGAAAACATCATACAAAAAAGAGATGGTGCTCGATAAGAGAGAGAGAGAGAGAGAGAGAGAGAGAGAGAGAGAGAGAGAGAGAGAGAGAGAGAGAGAGAGAGAGAGAGAGAGAGAGAGAGAAAGGGGAGAGGAGAGATGAGAAAGGAGAGAGGAGAAAGGAGAGATAGTGTGTGTGTGTGTGTGTGTGTGTATGTGTGTGTGTGTGTGTGTGTGTGTGTGTGCGAGACTGATTATGGATGAATCATCGTCTGCATGTGGTGACGCATTAGTGCGTAGAGCGGGCATCTTGGCCAATGGCCTACGCCTAGCGGATGCAGCGAGGAAGTTTTTCGTCAAAGGCCTACGTCGTCTGTACCCGGCGCTGGCTGCTGAGCCTCAGTGGCTCAATGGATAATAATACAGTTAGACAGACTACAGACCGTCTAAAAACAATCATCGCCACACAGTGTTTATTCTCGCCACCTAGACATTGGGGGGAGTTTAACATTTGGGGGAACAGACATTGGGGAGGTCATACTACTTGCCAAAATGTAAAAAATTTGGGGATTTCAAACTTTGGGGAGGGAAGGAAATCTCCCATAGAAGGTCTAGAATAAACACTGATCACAACACGAAAGTCAAACCAATTAGGATTCAATCAATCAATCAATCAATCAATCAATCAAACAAGCAAGCAATTCATCTATCTATCTATCTGTTTGTCCCGGTCCGAATATGGGGACAGGGTTCCTGCGTCCCCCCCATAGCTTCGACAATGAAAAATAGATGATAAATTTATACAAATAATTATTGTTGATATGAGAATACCGAAATGTCGTTATCTTATCTTACTTATTTTCTAAATTGAAATACGCGTGTAATGGCGGATCGTCAAAATATGACATTGACATTTCATTGACTTATTGAGAATATGCGATCACAATACTACTATATGTTCAACTCTAAGAACTATTAAGATCAATATTTCACTTTTTATCATGACCTCCGTCTTTTCATTAAAATTGTCTTTTCAGTTAGGGACCTAATAGCATTAAATTCTAAAGTCATGGTCGTATTGTCAATCTAGGTCCACTCTCCAGCAGTTACCTACCAGTTACTCCCACAAAAAGAAGGGCAGAAAAACTTACGCCTTCTTTGACGTCTAATTCTGAAGTGGTATTAATACCCTCACTGTACGATAGGTGGGCCTTCTTCTTATAGTTTCCCCACTTTATCTTGATTTCGTGGGAATTAACTTCAATTAAGAGAACTTCTGAATATTAAGCTGTGACTACTCGATAACTACCTATTTACTCGGTAACTACTCTACTCGGATCAAAACGGTAAATAGGCGGATAGGTCTGCCATCTACCGTGTGAATAAGAATCAACAACAGTTCCTTGTATTGGCTGTAGCGGATCTCAACCTTAACGTGATTTAAATTTTAAAGTGGCTTAGGAGGCATTACTGTCTGGGTAAAAGTCACTAGCCTAGGGGAGCTAGCGGGGGTTTGAACCTCGCTCCGTCAGCCTACCGCTCCAGCGCGTGACCCACTCTGCCATCTTTCGCCTCTAGCGTAATGTACCTTTGCAATTTCACTCATTCCTACCGTTCCACCTTTCCGGTGTCAGTCTGTCATGCACGACACTGGTCACCCGTCCTTCCCTAGGTCTATGCTCCATTATACGATTAGCATTTCATTGGCTAAATTCTAGTTGCATAAACTGCTAATTCTGTCTAGTTTTCACATCGGGTATTGACAGTTTGGAGGTCGAAAATTTTGATTTTTCCATGCGAGACTGGTACTGGAAAACGGATTCAGGCAGACAGTTAGAGACATGATTAGAAATTTAGACAGAAATTGGTCTATCCCCAGACCGGGACCCCCAAAATTACCCGCAAATTACAAATTCCCTGAAGGTCTTGTAGAAATTTTGATTTTCCAGCTTTTTATCCTTTGTATTAGGCATAGGCCCGCATAGAAACTGGTACTGGAATTTGAAAAGACAGGCAGGCAGGCAGACAGACATTTTTGCAGATTTTGGCAAATCTTAGGTATTTTTGCAAATTTTTGCAAAATTTTTGCGCCAGCGTATATTATAAATTTAGCAATATTTTGGGCAATTTTTTTTGAGGAGAATAATATAAATTATTTTTCTGACTGGGATGCGTCCCAAAATGACGCCACTGATTACGTCAGTTTATTTTCTCCAATATCATGAGGACTAGGAGGCGGTAAGCCCCAGGACCACAATGTGGGCAAGAGAAAAATTATTCGACTGACTGGGATGCGTCTGTGACAGTTTCGGCTCCATATGCGGCGGAGTCCGTGATGTGGAGCGAAGTCTCTCTCTCTCTCTCTCTCTCTCTCTCTCTCTCTCTCTCTCTCTCTCTCTCTCTCTCTCTCTCTCTCTCTCTCTCTCTCTCTCTCTCTCTCTCTCTCTCTCTCTCTCTCTCTCTCTCTCTCTCTCTAGTATCTCTCTTTCTCTTTCTCTCTCTCTCTATCTCTCTCTCTCTCTCTCTCTCTCTCTCTCTCTCTCTCTCTCTCTCTCTCTCTCTCTCTATCTATCTCTCTATCTATCTATCTCTCTCTCTCTCTCTCTTTCTCTTTCTCTTTCTCTCTCTCTCTCTCTCTCTCTCTCTCTCTCTCTCTCTCTCTCTCTCTCTAGTCCGCGGCTGAGAAGAAAACAGTCGGTTGCTGATCCGCCGTCAAATATCCGGATCTCTTCGACGATGATGGAACCGGCGTCAAAAATACTATAGGCCTACTCTAAGCGAAGACAACAACAACAACAACAACAACAATAATAATAATAATAATAATAATAATAATAATAATAATAATAATAATAATAATAATAATAATAATAATAATAATAATAATAATAGATAATATATAA
This sequence comes from Metaphire vulgaris, assembly GCA_018105865.1. Lineage (NCBI taxonomy): Eukaryota > Metazoa > Annelida > Clitellata > Crassiclitellata > Megascolecidae > Metaphire > Metaphire vulgaris. The sequence continues at coordinate 25,600,894 of CM030833.1, forward strand.
TGGTTCAATGACATTTGCATCTAATCTTGCTCAAGATGACAATTGTCCAGTCATAAAATAATAATAATAATAATAATAATAATAATAATAATAATAATAATAATAATAATAATAATAATAATAAAACGAATGTTTCAATTTGTACACCTTACATAGCGCGAGATTCGATGCGCTCATGTGTATGTATTTGTATGCATGTATGTGTGTTTGTGTGCGGATGTGTGTGTGTGTGTGTGTGTGTGTGTGACAATGTGTGTATGTGTGTGGATGCTTGGGTGGGTGGATGGGTGGATGTACGTCAGTTGGATTGGCTCTTATTCGCCCTCGGCTTTCGTTCCCTTTCCTTCTTCTCTTCGGTCTTTTCGCCCACGCGTTCGACCATTCGGATCTGGACCATTGAGGAGAAGACGACGGAAGGAAGTGACGGAGGGAGGGAGGGAAGGAAGCTGAGGAAACGGCGAGAAAAGAAAGCGGCGCAGTGAAGCCAAGAAGACGAACGATGAGGAGATAAAGCATTATAGACGACGACGACGACGACGACGAGCGCTGTTCGCTCGTATCTCAGTCTTCGCCACCGTTCGCAGCAGCTATAGGATTCAGATAAGAGGAAGAAACAGGATGCAGCATCGGTTGTTGCTGCTGCTGCTGCTGGCGCTGGCGCCGGAGCCAGGAGCGAGCCGATGTGGGGCTGCGTTTGAAGCCATCGTCTTTAAGGGAAGTTGAATCTCGCCGCCGCTGCTGCTGCTACATCTTCACCTTCTTCTGCAGACAATAGCTCTGATCGTTTATAGACTAACTTAATCGCTTCGTGTGTTTGGACTATGCGAAGACTTAGGCCTATATATTCTACTGTTTCGTATAATTGGTTCAGCCACAGCTTTACTCGTCTACCATTGTGGTATTCGGATGCATTGGGTACCTGTATACGGTTATGCCAAAAGGCTCGCTGACTCACGGTGTTACTAATCTCTTTTGCGTGTGTTGCTATGCACAGCGTTACTTTCTTCGTAATGGAATGGTTAATTCTCTGAGGTAAGTAGTCTCTTATGTTTCGAATATATAGGCTTATCTAAACGATCGCATCTGTGCTTCGTATAATAATAATAATAATAATAATAATAATAATAATAATAATAATAATAATAATAATAATAATAATAATAATAATAATAATAATAATAATAATAATAATAATAATAATAATAATAATAATAATAATAATAATAATAGTAAAATGACGACGCAGTGCAGAAGTTCTGTGCGTCATTCAGTTTAAAAAATCAACCAACACTGGTAGGCCGCAGTTTGAAGATTTAAAATCATTTTAGGAGCATATAATAATACGTCGTTTATTTCTGTACAGATGCATGGGAACTCTAAAGCGAGTTAGGTCTATTGAAGACGGCAATGATCTATCCTCCCATGCGATATGAGATCACGAGCCACGCGAAGACCGCTGTCTTTTTACGGCTTTTTGCCTGGTACAGAACCAGCGATTCGTATCTGCACGCTGAAGCGACGGGCACTGCCATGAACTGCCGTTGATAGAAGTTGGATCTTGGATTTTCCGACGATGGAGCACGCAGCAACAGCGCTAGAAAGGCCTTACGGCAGAGGCGGCCGCCGAACGGCGAATATCTACGTGGAGAATCCACTCAGGTCGCTTCGTTCCAGTCCGCATCAGACGCCTCCAAACTCCTCCACCGCCTGGAATAAGGACGCCGTCGTCGTTCCGCAGAACCGACCGTGGTCGACGACCGCCTCGAGCTCGGTTTCCTCCGTCTACGGTGCCGTAGGCTTCCCGGTGGTGCCGCTCCAAGCGACGAAGGAGGAACTCGACCAGACGCCAACCGCCGCACGCCTCGCAAAGTATTCGCCGGAACCGACCGATTCTTCGGATAATCGTCGCACCGGATCGAGTCCTCCGCTCCCTCGGACAACGCCCGGCGAGACATGTGGGCCGCCGCCGCTGCCGCTGCCACCGACGACGCCGGACTTCGAAAATCATCGCCGAATCGTTTCGGACGACGACGACGACGACGATCGAAATTTCACGACCGTACAGGGGCATCCACGCCCGCCGCCGCCGCCGCCGCCGCCGCCGCCGCCGCCGTCGACCTGCCGGCAATGTGGTCGGCGGAAGAGGAAGGACGGGACAGCGGCGGTCGACCGCGCCTACGACCGGGACCGCTTCGTCGACGCCGTTACCTGTCTGTGCTGCGTAAAGGCGGTGTTCTACCACTGCTGCGGCGAAGAGGACGACGACGACCACTGCTCCGACTCGCCGTGCGCCTGCTCCGGTCGACCGCTGTGCTGTCCGCGATGGACCTGTCTGGTTCTTGCGGGGGCCACCTGCCTGCCGTGCCTCGCCCTGTACTGGCCCGCCAGAATACTGGTACGACTTTCTGACAGACGGAAAGCTGCACGACGCTGTTATTGCGACGAAAAGACGAAGTCGTGGTGTAGCGGTACTACTACTACTACTACTACTACTGCTACTACTACAACTAATAGTACTACTACTACTACTACGACGACGACGAAGACGACGACGACCGAAAAGTTTTGAGCGATCAAAAAAGGCGAAAAAGAAAAGATCGCAAATCGGAATATATGTTATAACTAAAGAGAGAATTCACTTCTCCTAGAAAGAGGTTGTTAGACGTCTTATGGTTTTAGAAGAATGCGCTGAAATAGTTTATCTCTCTCTCTCTCTCTCTCTCTCTCTCTCTCTCTCTCTCTCTCTCTCTCTCTCTCAAACTCTCAAATTAATCCAATTCCACTCTGAATCAGTCGGCTGCTGCTAAGCAACGCATAGCAAAGACATGATTATGTTTGCATAATGCAGTCAATATACAGTATACTGTATATAATGTGACAGTTGAGTTCTGAGGACACGCGAATTGTATTGCTGTAGGATAACAGACACATATCATAATTCTTATTGTCTTAGTCGTCATATTCCCGTGGACATCGCTATACAGGTACAGAAGGGTGCTTGTCTTTCTTTTGTACATCGAGCTGTGCTAAATAGACTCGTTCTCGGCGTCTGCATCCTCCTATTTCTACGCTGCGTGCGAAGCTAAACGTTCCGGATTCGAAGCTTGGGTTGACGTCGAAGATTTTATAATTAAGAAATGGCGGCTGTACTGTATAATCGTGCACGAGCAGCGTTTTATTTATAGGCATTTTTTGATACATCGCCACCATCGACCCTTCGTCCAGTGGAATGGGCGGTGAATGCAAACCAGAGCTATACATGTACAGTGTGTATACGGCGCGCGTGAAACAGTGCACAGTGATAGGAAATGAAATATTATTAATTTGGTGCTGATTTTCACTGCCAGATATTTCTGACTGCTGCCGAGTTTCCCGGACGTATATATACTGTGGAATATGCTGCTTTTAAAACGCGAAAGCGTCGATTTGTGCGCGGACTGTTTCGATTATTTTCACGTTCGTCGAACTCCTCGCAGAATTCCAGAACCGTCGAGTTTTGTGATAATTTCCGTGGAGGGAAAGTATTCAACGCAAACCGATGTATCGCTTTTTCCTAGTTTCGATTAGGGCAAAGGTCTGATGAAAAAAACCTGCAGTGATGTGTCTAAATCTATGCTGACGTCTTCCGAAAACAAGACAGACTCTTATCCTAATATATAATTATTCGCCTGTTGCGATGTTTGACTTTCGTGTCGTATTCGTTGTTTATCTGTGATGTGAACAGTCTGTACACTTGAGATCGAATGTGATAAATTTCTGTTTCAAGAGAGCAATACTTCCTTTTACATATATAGGCCTATATGCTTGGATTATATGCGTCGTGCGTGGATATGTAAGCGGATATTGACGAGGGTCGTGGTGGTGCGCCGTGCAGGCACACAGAGAAAATGTTCCAATTGCTTTTATTTTCATGTAGTTGCACTTATATATATATATATATATATATATATATATATGTGTGTGTGTGTGTGTGTGTGCGTATGTAAGTATGTATGTATGTATGGATTGTATGCAGTGCATAAAATAGTTAAGATAGTTATTTACAGTTTTAAAATAATGTCTTTTTCCTGAGTATTCGTTGGATCATGCAGTAGGCCAATTTCCTATGAAAATCAAACGTTTCAGTTTTTTCATTCACGAAATAATATTCGTAAATATTCTATCCATTTGAGTAGCTTCCAACTGTATGCTATAGCATTTATAGAATGTTTAGCAGTAGCCGCCGCCACCGCCGCCGAAAATTCCCACAAGTGTTCGAGTCCTGAACTCCCACCGTCATCAGAGTAGGCCCTATATATACATTGAATTAGTTTTTCGGAGTGTATATTATAAGTCCTGAACTCCCCCTTCCGTCATCATTATTACATATAACAATGAAGGGGGAGTTAGTTTTTGGAGTCGGTGTGGTGTCGTTAGACATGAACGGGTTTCACTGTCCGGGTTAATATTTCTTCGCATTCGTCTTGTTTAGTCTTGGTAGTGCGCCATTTCTGTGCGCAATGCTCCTTCTGCTTAACCAATCTTAGGAAGACGCGTCTCTTGTCCACATAATCATGCACTAGTTTCAATACAGTACTGACAAGTCCGTTAACTAGAACTTTTAATGAAGACGTTCACTGATTGTGAACAGTAAATGATTTCTCAACGATTGGGAAGAAGAAAAGTCTGAGTAAAAGTCTATATATATATATATATATATATATATATATATATATATATATATATATATATATATATATATATATATATATATATATAGTGAGTGAAGAAAAAGACTTTTCACTTTTCGAATTTCTTACTAAACGTGTAATAAATAGTAAATAGTGATTTCCGCAAAGTGCTTAATTGCCCTCTCTCTCTCTCTCTCTCTCTCTCTCTCTCTCTCTCTCTCTCTCTCTCTCTCTCTCTCTGTATACAGTCTTAGGCTTACTGTATAGGCCTACGCCTGCTGTACAAACCTGAATGGCTGTGAGCATTGAAATGTGAAGCAATAAAACTGGAAAGCAGTGATGTTCATTATAAACATATTAGCTTGGATTTATTCTTTTGAAATTAAATAAATGTTCGAGGATCTCGTGATGCTGTTCTGTGGACATTCGCCATTCTCAGATAATTTTGGCCACGCGATTATGACGAATATGTGCATACATGTATACATGTGTAAAGCACCCTTGACTTTGGCCCTTGCTTTGTTACGGCGCTATATAAATTGCCAAGAACGATAACAATAACAATGTGCATAGTTAGTTCTGCTGTATCGGGTACTACGGTAATTGTGGACTTATTCTACGCTGTCTTTCGCGCTGCACGGAACATGGGTACTTCAAGAAAGCCTAAGTGCTTAAGAATAGGCAGCTACACTGTACAACGGTACTACTTTTCGAAGCGCTATATAAATCCACGATATTTTAATTAGAACAGAATGTGAATGATTTTCTGTGTGCGAGGTCTGGCTCTTGGACTGCCACTTATATTCGACTAAAAGAAGACTTCTTAGACTAGATTAGTCAGCTATTACTAGCATTTGTGTTCAGGGACGTAGCCAGAAATTTGATTTGAGGTGGTATAAATATTTGGGGAAGGGTATAAATCTTAACTATAAACCACATAAACCATATAAACCACATATAGCCACATGTAAATCACATAAAAACTTTAAGGTATATTGATTTTTTTGGGGGGATATATGTCGATATACCCACCGTCGCTACGCCCTTGTTTGTGTTGTGGTGTGTTCGCATCGCATCAGGTTCTGTGGCTGGCTTTTTGCAAATAAATAATTCTGTCTATATTAATTACGTTTGATCGTTAGCTTCTAAAAGTTCACATACGAAGACTACAGTAGGCCATCTATGCTAAAGTTGGGATAAATAGGTGTTGCCGCTGCTGACGTGTTCTGTCAGATTGGCATTTCTGATTCAGCAGAGATGCTGAGTGGGAGAGAAGTACAGAGGCGCTTTATAAAACGAGTGCGGTTCCAACCGTCTCTGCTAGGCCATAGTATATAGTATAGTAGCTACAAACTGCGCTTCATTTTGCTCCAATATTAGAGATCGCAGGGCAATGTTAATGACCGGGAAAGAGTAACGCGACGTCGGCTTAGCGGCGGCGGCGGCGGCGGCGGCGGCGGCGGCGGCAGCGGATTCAGGGCGCCTCGGTCGGGCGGGAGGGAGGGAAGGAGGAGGAGGAGGAGGAGGAGGCGGCTACACCGACGGTCGGAACAGAGAGAAGCATCACACAGGAGCTGGACTACGACGATGCTGGTGGCCAGACCAACAGCAGCAGCAGCAGCAGCATCCGCATCCGCCACGCATTCCGCCAAAACGATCGATGCCTTCCTCGAGAAATTATCGGACTAAAAATAGATTTGTTCAAAGCCAAAAGCAGAGAGAGAGAGAGAGAGAGAGAGAGAGAGAGAGAGAGAGAGAGAGAGAGAGAGAGAGAGAGAGAGAGAGAGAGAGGATTAGAAACAGAGAGGATTCCAGCGAACCCGAGCGATACGTCCGAAAATAGACGAGTGAAATTCCTGATTATTTACGTTCTTAATGCCAGGACGGGGCGATTGTACTGAAAGAACACACACGCGCGCCAAGAAGACGAATGAGGAGAGGCGGTGGTGAAGGAGGAGGAGGAGGAGGAGGAGGAGGAGGAGGAGGAGGAGGTAGGGTGGGTGGGAGGAGCGAAGCTTTAACAGAACGCTGATAAGCAGGACGGAATTGGCGAGTTGACTGACCGACGAAGCGTCGACCGACGATTAAAAAGGTCGACGAATGGAGGCTTCCAAGTTCCAACACTTGCACGGAAAGCCAAAGGCGGAGAAAAGCTCGGCTGTCTGAAGCCAAGATTTGTGGTTAAAACACTTTCACCACCATTATATATATATATATATATATATATATATATATATATATATATATATATATATATATATATATATATATAATCTAAGCAGTACGTGGGTTGTCCTCAAGGTCGTCAAGTATGCAAGTAGCTTCCATCGACCTTTAGGATTGACATGCGTGGGGTCCATAATCCCTATGTCTATATATAGACACGGCGAAGGATTAGAATAATACGTATCCTGGATTGTTCCAGATTTCTCTAAAGCGTTTTACCGATCGGTCGTGTAGACGGTGTAGGTCTATCATCTACAGTATGTGCAAATGACGACAGTTTCAAAAGCGTCGAACTTAAAATCCGTCGTCCTCAAAAAAAAACATTCGCACAGTCTATATAATTGAATATCACAAAACTACCTATAGGCCTATCTATAGGCCTATCTCGCTCTTCTGGTTTCTTACCCGATTACAAAGCGACAATATATGCCTAATTATGTAATTGCGTATATATAGGCCTACGTTGCCAACTTCTGTGAGCCCTGATAGGCCTATGCACAGTCCGGTGTTATCTGGTCGCTATACGCTTCATGGGTGACACTACGAGAATATGGTTAGGGTTCTATCTCTGCTTTTCAAGTGCACATTCTTATAAGGTTAAAAATCAAAACTGCCTAGAGATTTCATTTATGTATATATGTATGTAAACCTATATACAGGCCTACGTGTAGGCCCCATATATATATATATATATATATATATATATATATATATATATATAGAGATAGAGAGAGAGATATTGAGCTGATCGTATAATGTAGATTTTATGGTTTTAATAGAAGATGAAAACTACTGCTGTTCTCTAATCTATAGCGTCGTTAATTCATCATGAAGACCCAAATGCTCTTCCTCATCTCATGCTTCGCCCTTAAAAGTAGGCCTATTCAGGGAAATTTGAAACTTATTCGTGTAAAATATCTAATATTTGCAAATTAAAACCAATTAAACGAATCAAAATTTGAAGCTTTCTAGTCTGTTTCATTGACTCCTCTTCAACATCTTTGGTGTCGATGATAGGGTTACCCACACGTTACTCCCCCTCCCATCTGAGACTAATCATAATGGGGCCTATAATAATGTGATTTATATATTAAAGTGGTTTAGGAGACTAAGTTAGCATGTGTGAAAACCACTATAATTTATAATAATATATATAATATATTAATTAATATAATAAGTTAGCCTGTGTGAAAACCACTATAATTTATAATAATATATATAATATATTAATTAATATAATAAGTTAGCCTGTGTGAAAACCACTATAATTTATAATAATATATATAATATATTAATTAATATAATAAATTAGCCTGTGGGAAAACCTCTATAAATACACTATTGACTACAACGCATACTGGCAGACGTGAATTGGCTGATGCAGTTTATCATAGCGCCTTTTAATCCCTTAACCGTGTATTTAACTGTAACTCAATGTAAAATGGACTGATATATCCGGGATCCTCAGTTAAGGGGTTAATTAAAAGCAAGCCGGCAATCAGCTCTCTCTGTTAAAAAAGAAACAAGCGAATTTTTTAATTTAAACCGTTCACAGCGATGGCAATGTTTCAGGTTTTAGGTTCTTCCATCTATCGATTAGGATTTTCGAAATGTCTTGCATAGTAAGTTATTGCCTCACAATATCATTAAGAATTAGCCTATATAGTCTGCAGTCTTAAAGCAACTCGACAGCCGAAGGCAACGCAACCAATCGCTTGCTTCTAGACCTATAATAGGCCCTACAAAGCCTACTGTGAAAATGAAAGCGAACCACTATAGGCGTAAAGTATCTTTAACTTATGTAGCGCAATGTTATTTGTATGCATCCTTAGAATTCATTCATTTTCATTCATTCTTATCCATTGACGCAATACCCGTTAACGTTTATTGCAATTTGAGTTCGTCTTCTCCATTCGTCTCCGTTTTGTTTGGCTTTGTAAGCTGTAATGCGTAGGCCTCTACTGAACTCTATATGGCACAGGCGCTTGAGCGAAAGTAAAGCTTACTGTTAACCCGAAGTGACTTACAAATATCTTGCAGATCTACGCGCAACACGAGTCTGAGAAGCTTAGTTAGTGGAATTCTGGTTGCCGAATGGTTTATAGCGCTACAAATGTTTGTACCATTTTGGAAGTAATTTCATCGTTAGGCCTATAGATCTGACGACTACATCGACACGAGGACAGATATATCTCTCATCTTAACCATGCGATAGATTCTGAATATCGCAAGACACAGTTGACGACGCGTCAGTTCTTAAATGAAACTTTCGTAAGCCGCCTGAGTTTTCACGCTGCTTGGGGTCGATTTTTTTTTTTTATCTCAGAATAATAATTATAGTCAATGAATCTTTTCGACGCCCAGCGATCTCATCAAAGACAGCCCATTTTTATCCATTAACAGCGTTTGCAGATTCTGTATATTCGGAGGGCGCTCTGAAAAAGGAAGAGCAAGAATTTCGGCTTTAGAAACAACAACAACAACGCCTCTCCTAAATCCGATGCAAACCAGGGTTTCTAACTTCCTTCCACGATAATTTTCCTACAGAAACCTTCCGTTCAATGGAGATTTCGGCCTCCGCCCTCTTTTCGCCCAAGATGGCGCTCGCTCTTCTTGGAGCAACGGCGCAGAACGATGTTGCACTTCGATCGCTTGTTTTGTTTTCGGCCTCGAACACCACCGCCACTAACTGCCTCCTCCTCCTCCTCCTCCTCCTCCTCCCCTCCGTCTCGAAAGAACTGCATGTTACGACCGTCTCGACTGACCGCCGGCGTCGAGTCTTTCCCGTCGCCAGCTGCGTTCGGCAGAATAATCCGACTCGGTTGTACTGGCGATGAGGAGGAGAAGAAGGAGGAGGAGGAGGAGGAGGAGGAGGAGGAGGCGATCCACCACCGCCACCTCCTCCTCCTCCTCCTCCTCTTGTCTCGCTGGTCCATCGTTGAATGAAGAGGATCCTTCGCTTCGGTCGCACCTCCTCGTGCGACGACAGCTGGAACGTTCGCAGCAGACCGTCTCTCGTAACCCCGACGTACCAGTGGCGTCGACACGGGTCCGCCGCCGCCGCCGCCGCCGCCGCCGTCGACGAGGACGACGACGCGGGGGTCCGCTGACGGTCGTGCGTCCTCGGCCTCGGCCTCGACCGACATCTGTCGGAGAAGCGCGGATAGGCGTAGCTGTAGTAGGCGTCGTACTGGTTGAACAGGTGAACGTGCCAGAAGAAACAGTCGCCGCTCAGGTCGACGCCATCCTTCAATCAATCGATCAATCAATCAGTCAATCGGTTAATCAATCAATCAATCAATCAATCAATCAATCAGTCAATCGGTCAATCAGTCAACCTCTATGGCGTCACTATAATAGTGCATGCAGTGGCAGCTCGAGGATTTGGCAAGTGGGGGGTGCGTTGGGGTGGCAACTTCTACAGTAAGCATGAGGGGCCAACCATTTGTTGATAGATATGTAGTAGCAAGTATAGGGTCCCAACAGAGGTGCCGCTGGGGGCAGGCATTCAATAGGGGGCACGTCCCCCGGGCCTCCCAAGTGGAGCCGCCACTGAGTGCATAGCAGGGATGTTTTTACACCCCCCTAACACTCCCAACACCCCCCCCCCAATTTGAGGTCGATACCCCGCAAAATTTGGTAATGTGACACTTGTATGCATAGAAAATGCATACTAATTACCTACCCGAACACCCCCCAATTTGAGGTCGACACTCCCCAAATTCACAATCCTACAAATATCCCTGGTGCATAGGCATCAGCGGATCAGTTCACCACAGTTTAGCCGACTTTAGCGGTTAACAAAAATTATAGAATACGCATCTAATATGCAGGTCTAATGGGCGGCAATGATACTGTTATTTAGCCAACCAGGGGGTTCAAGAAGCTTGGCTTCTGGTTGCCCGCGGATCCTCAGAAATAGGTAAAAAAATCTGGAGCAGAATCAGTCCCAAGTTACCCGCTCTGTTTTTGAAAATTCTTTTCAAGCGGTGGACATATTGGTGTGAGATGATTGATTGATTAATTGATTAATTGATTATTAGTCTGTTTGTTGGTTCATTGATTACACAGAAGTCGCTCTATGGAGCAAACCAGTAGTAGCCTCAGTTTGAATCGTCCATTCACATTCCAAATCATGCAATGAAACGCAGTAGTCGTCACGTGACCACACCACCCCAGGAATGTTCTGACGTCAATGTCTCGCCGAAGTAATTGACCACTTATTGGACAATTGTACTTTACTTAGACCTATTCGCGGCTCTAGTGTGTGTGTGTGTGTGTGTACAGTAGAGGCACGTGCCTGCTTTTCCTAATAGAACGCAAATTTTTGCCATCCTACTACCAAGAATATTGTTGCGAAACAGAGAAGGCGATCTTTCGAATTTCGACTTCGCGTAGGTCTTCTGGAAATTCCACATTCAAGCTGTCGATCGACGGCGCCTGCGTGCGCGGATTATTATTGATCAGAACATATATTTGCCAGCGCAATACAGTTCGTCATGCATCTGCATAAATCGTCTAATTTTAAACTTTTAAAGCCTCTTCATCGTTTTTAGACGGTGATGACAAAAGACACATTACAGTCAGTGGCGTAGCCAAGGGGGTTTGGGGTTAACCCCCCTTGGCTGCCGACGAAATTTTTTACATGCTTTTCTATACATTATTCATTTTCCAACGCGATTTTGGGGTCAACCCCCTCTTGGCTGGCTGCCAATTGAAAAAATGTCTAAGTGCTATAGAGAATAGAAAGAATATTTTGCTTTCAGGAAAAATAAAAATTATTTTCCAACGTTTAGTCACGATCGAAACCAAAACCCCCTTCCGGAAATCCTGGCTACGCCACTGATTACACTACATATTGGCCCCATGTGCTACAAGCCAATCATTCGCTTATTGGAACCTCAGAAGCCTATAGGCCTAGTCTATGCAACGATTAGTGAGTCATTCTACATTCCAAGCTTTTTCCATCCACTCACCAACACACATCTATTATACTTCATTTTCTCGACCTACATGTACTTGGCAATCTTGTACCGCACAGGTACTTTTCGATTAGCGTTTCTATTTCGTGAACAACCTGAACTGGAATAGCATAATCTTTTACTCAATAACAGTAACATAGCCTAGGCCCTACTTAATTATTTCTGATAATTTGAACCTAAAACATAGTTGTAGTACATTTTCATTAAAAAAACACGCCCTTGGGAAAATTTCTGGGGACGCCCATGCCCTTGCTGAGTCCACCTACCAACGTACAGTTTCAATATCACAGTACATAGTCTTAAGGGGCTGTCCGTTAATTGCGTCAGCAAATTAGGGGGATGGTTCAAAAAAGTTTAACAATTGCTAACAGGTGGAGGGGGTTCAAGAGAAGTTGGCGCCAACAATTTCATTTTTTACAAATAATCAAAAAAAAGAAAATTTTATGGAATACTATTTATTGCAACTGAAAAAGCCTAACAAGCAAATAAAGGTTATCACCACCACATTTTGACACTTGATGAGCAAAAATGGGGTAAAGGTATCATCGGCGCAAAAATAACCTTCTAAACATTTTAGTGGGAACCGTCAGTGATCTTAGGGGAGGTCAAAAGTTGTTGACACAGCCTAATTATAGGGGGTTACTGAAAGTTTGACAGTTGTTGACAAGAGGAGGGGTCAAAGTTACCCAAAATTGTTGACGTAATATTTGGACAGTCCCTAAATGCAGATTAAATCTGAAAAAGCTTCGAACAGAGTAACACGATCATTAGGCCTACAAGTGAGTTTTTTTAACAGAAGAATTTAGGCCTATACGACTTTTTCTAAAAATCGAAAACGTAGGCGTAGTAATTTTATTGAATAGCCTAATTGAATGGCCTAATTGCCTAAATCTTAGTTACCGTCAGATAGAGCTGAGCATTCGAGTTAATGCAAAGAAAGCGATTCGTTGCTTTGAACCGAAGGAGTATCACGTGGTTGGCTCGGTCGTTGCTATGGCGATCTGTCCCGAAAATCCTGACCGGTTGGTCGCGGCCGTTGCGAATCGTCCGATTGCCGTGACAACCGTCGCTAACGATGGATCTAGTCATGTGACAGGCGAATAGAATTTCAACGATTGCTGAAACAGAAAATAGTTAATATAAGACGATGATTTCGACTGCGTTGCTAAAACATGCTGAAAGCAGAGCCCGAGTTGTTTCTAAATGCAGCGACTGGGTCGGCGGGGACTGCTCCCACCCCAAAATGTTCGACATTCCAACCGGAGGGGGTTTGACTCTTAAAATCAACATTTTACACCCCTACTTGGAAATCGGTCTCTACTTGTGTGGGAGTCGTTCACCTCCCCAGTGTTTAATCTAGACTCCTAGACTCCGGGAGGAAAATGAAAAAGCCGGGGGGAAACTGACAAAGCCGGGGGAAATTCTGCTAGGGGCCGCTGTTAGTCCATGTAGTATTCCAAAATTTCCGGGGGGAATTTGAAATTTTCGGGGGGGGGAAGGGCAATTACCCCCCGGAAACGGCCTAGATTAAACACTGACCTCCCCCCAACCTCTCGACAAATCGAAAAATGCTCTTAAAATAGACATTTCGATCGCTTGTGTTGCGGTCTTATGGAGTTTATGGATTATGCGATGGGCTCCACGCTTTCGTGTCAATTGGGGGCGGGGGAGGGGTGGAGAGGGGAGAGGAGTGACCTATAATTGCAACGAATGTGACCCGATTGGAGAGACTGGAGCTCAGTTCCTGCAATTTACATGCGGGCGATCAGCTCGAAAGGGTTTTCGAACTAACTCTGAGCGACGTGCTTGTTATTATATCATTATTATAAAATGCAGGACATATAAAACGTAGCCATAGTGCCGCAGACAGAGTTTCAGAATAGGAGACCCATCGCAGGGGTTAAATTGAGCCGGATCTTGCCGGATCTCCGATCTGGGACGTCTGGCAAGAGATCCGACACGGCGGCTGGCATGAGATCCGGAACGTACTTTTTATTCTTTGTGATCTTTTACTGTTTACTTTAGCACTTTGCATGAACGGGAAAGAAAAAACTCTACTCTAAATGTTCGTTTAAAATGAATTTAAAAAAGTTGTGAAGAAATTTTGTGGCCGGAGGAAAAATAAAGAGATCCGGACATCCGGCTCCTCTGAAGAAACAATTTAACTGCCCCATCGTTTTTACAGGTCAACTTGGTCTGACCCGACTAGGGTCCAGACGCTCCAGCCGAAAAATTGTCGGGCAATGTCTCAGATTCAAATCTAGGATAGAGAAGCAGATGAAACTTGAGTACATGAACTTCTTATTAGGACCCTGAGACGAGGTAGGGTGACTGTTGCAATTTTAAAGTTGACACTGAATTCGGCCGTAATTGCAACTAACCTTTCTTACTAATACTTTTAAATCAATTAACACTCAACATTCAAGACGCTGTTACCAATCAGTTGAAATTTAATGCGTGCCTTCTTGGCTTTGTATGCTGAGAATTATTGTGTTATGTCTTTGAAAAGATTTTAAAGATAGCAGCTGTAGCGGACAAACAGAGACTGGAATAGATGATGTATGAGCGATAAGTGTTTTTCAACGCAGAAGAAATCCTACTAAACCATTTAAAATCCAGTTATTCAGTTATTATTATTATTATTATTATTATTATTATTATTATTAGAGAAGAAGAATTAATAATAATAATAATAATAATTAGTAGTAGTAGTAGTAGTAGTAGTAGTAGTAGTAGTAGTAGTAGTAGTAGTAGTAGTACTAGTATCATGGGAAGCCATTGTTAAGAACTGTCTAACTGAGGATACATATTCAAATCATGAAATCATGGACATCTTCTATATGACTCTAACTAAAGTATTCTGTACTCTCTGGAGTTTCTACAGATTATTATTATTATTATCATTATCATTATCATTATCATTATCATTATCATTATCATTATCATTATTATTATTATTATTATTATTATTATTATTATTATTATTATTATTATTATTATTATTACTAGTAGCTTCGCTCGCAGTGCAGGATAATACTAAAACCCAATCATTGAATTCATGCTGCTGAACAACGTTTCAATGACGTACATACGCCACGTAGCCAAGCTCTGACGCTGCAACGTACGCTTTCGTCAAACGCTTCGCGTGGCCGTTCGGTCGCGTCGCCGTTCGGGGAGTTGTAGGCCTTACACACTATGACGCTGCAACGTACGCTTCGTCAAACGCTTCGCGTGGCTGTTCGCTTCGCGTCGCCGTTCGCTTCGCGTCGCATTTCGCTTCGGAAGCCTAAGATTCCAGAACGACCAATCAGAATGCAGCTAACCTCAGAACGGAAGGTAACGAATGAGAACGTTCAAGATGGGCTCACACAGCCAACCAATGAAATCATGGACAAGGATCTTAATATTATACTAACAAATGATCGCTTCGCTACTAAAGCTTCTCTCTTCGCTCGCAGTGCAGGCTCGCTTCGTTCGAGGCAACGAATATTCCAACAAACAAATTAAACATAAACTGCTTACACAAATCGGGCCTAAATGTGCTCTATAAAATTATTAAGCGAAGTGTAACCGCGTCTTTCTACGTTTATAACCGCTGAGATATAGGTGCTTATTATCTCCTATTCGCCATTCGGCGCTATTTATTTAACTAATAATCGATTAATTATTATTCCTTTGCAAGAAATTAAAAATTTATCGATTAAGGAATTATAAAAGGGATTATTAGTTTAGTACTTATTTGAAACTTAATGCTAATTATTGACGTTATTTTATTTATTTTATTGCAAAAATTCAAAATTAATTATTGACGTTGCACATTTGCGTCAAATTTATTTTATAGCTATGCAAAAATTATGCTAATCTATTATTTTGCGTCAGATTATTATTATTATGCAAAAATTCAAAATGCTAATCTATTATGACGTTGCACATTTTATTGCGGTAGATTTCCGTTATGCAAAAATCTCATAATGCTAATCTATAGGGCATGACGTTGCACATTTGCGTCAAATTGCGGTAGATTTCGAGAGGGAAGGAGGGTATATTCCGGAGGCACACCCAAGCTCAACCAAAGAGATGGTTGGTTGGGAGATGGATGAGGGGGTGGAAGAGGGATGGGGTGGAGGGAGGGGGTTGGGAGAGGGTTGGGAGGAAGGGGGTTGGGAAGAGGGGTGGAGGAAGGGGTTGGGAGAGGGTTTGGGGTTGGGATGGGATCGAGGTTTTGGGGTTGGGAGGAGGGGGGTTTTGAGGGTTGGGAGGGAGGACAAGTGGGTTGGGAGAGGAGGGGTGGAAAGAGGGTGGGGAGGAAGAGACGTTTGATGCGGGGGTTTGAGCTGCAATTAAGACGCTTGAACGCTCCGCCGCCTGCGGTCGCCGGCGGATAATACTAATCCAATACCTATACCGACGCAATCATCGGTGATCTGAACGGTCGCCACTTCAAGCTCTGCGCCGCGGTAGGCCTATGTACGTTAAAATCACGCAACTGGGACGACGCTGTACACGTATTTTTTTGCGTTAAAAGTACGCTAAAATTGCTCGGACCTCAGGGCGAACAATTGACCGCAACGTCGTCGGACTGACGCTGCAAGACTCGACTAAACCGGTTCTCGAACAATTGTTACCAATAGCAACGTCGTCTTCGAGCATCGTCCACCAACGCTTCGCGCGACGGACTAAACCGTCTACCAATAGTCAACGGCCCACCAACGCAGCGCGACGGACTAAACGGCCTAAAGTCTACCAATAGTCAACCAATCAGAAGAAGGCAACAGACAAACTGGACAAACAGATAAGGATTTTAATATTATAAATTATTATTATTATTATTATTATTATTATTATTATTATTATTATTATTATTATTATTATTATTATTATTATTATTATTATTATGAAGAGCCCGTTGAGCCTACTGTTGGCGTTGGGCGATCGGGTGGTCGACGGTTTTCCCGACTGCCCGGCCTCGAGCATTGCGTTGCCGGCGACGCTGTAGATCCGGGCGAATCGACGCAGGGCGTTCGCCAGTTTCCACAACCCGTAGACGTTGATGCTTCGCCGCCTGCGGTCGCCGGCGGCCAGACCCCTCGACGACGACGACGACATCGGTGATCGCGGTCGTCTTCTGTGGTGGTGGTGATGGTGGTGGTGTGAGGACGACGAGCCTTTTGCGGAGGACGCGGCCGGGTGCTTGACGGCGGTCGGACGACGGGAAGGAAATCGTGCCCTGGTGTCGTCGTCGTCGTCGGCGGCGGCGGCGACTGCGGAAGAGAGTAGGAGAAGGCAGCAGAGAAGAAGGAGGAGGAGGATGAGGAGGCGGAGAATGAGGGGATACTGTTCAACTGCCGACGAGAAGACAAACGTTGACGGCATAACTGCAATTATAAAATATAGGCGTATGAGTCAATGTTCTCACACAGTCGTTTACTATACAATACAATACAATACAATACAATACAATACAATACAATACAATACATTACAATACAATGCAATATACAATACAAGATCGCTTTGTTAAATCAACCTTCGCAAAAACGCAAGGTCAAAACATGATACATAATAGGCCTAATACATAATACACACCTTACGTATCAAATGCAAATCAAAACTTATTGAAGATTAAAATTAGATTTGCATTTACGTCATTCATCAATCAATGCAGACGGATTATGCAAACAATAATTAGAACAGTGGATAACTCAAACAAAAAAATGCAAATTATTTCCTTAAACACAGTATAAAGTGGGTAACTGGGTACACATGTGAGTAAGTTAGAAATCTACTGGAGTCAATTCTTTAGCAATCCACTCGATCAGTTTGGGCATGCAGATCGAAGGCTGAAATCAGCAGCTAAAATAAAATACTTCAAGCTTCAGGACGGCATTTAGTCTGAACAAGAGCTCAAACGGACCAATGTGTTCGCGTTTTCTTATTAATATGTAGGCCTGCAATCAGATGTCGATTATTTTTTATTATTATTGTTCGAACGATTATTGTCTTTTTGATCAGAGTTACGAAGAGACGAGCTATGCGTGAATAAATTCGGATCGTCTGCCCGGAAGCCTCTGTCTGTCCTGATCGGGAGCCTTAGTTTGATTTATGCGTCGATATAAGTAGCGGATTCGAGTCGACCGACGTGTTGATTACGTGGCGCTTGTATTGTTGTCTGACGCTTTGGCTTCGAATCATGTATATAGGTCCCCCCCCCGCGCAGTCTGTTCTATAGATCTGATTTTTGTTGTTCTGGTGGATCCGGGCCGAGCGCCCAGCCCCAGTGGGCAAAGTTGCTTGCATGGTTCGAGTTCACATATGTCGTCCGAACTCAATGAAGTGTGACGCGCTCTGACAGACTGGCGCACAGACATGCGGTTCTGACTGGCGTTCCCAAAACAACCCGATATCTGAATTTCAATCGAGACGACAAATGACCGCAGTGTAGTTTACGATTTCAGAATATATCAATGGTGGTCGAACGCCGTGTTTGCAGGAGACAGCCTATAACGTAGACGCATATACACAAACGCACTGACGGGGGTCTACGCGCTGGTGCAGGTGCAGAGGAGAAAAGGAGGTGAAGAAATGGCAGGCAGACACTGAATGAAAGAGAGAGAAGAGAGAGAGAGAGAGAGAGAGAGAGAGAGAGAGAGAGAGAGAGAGAGACAGACAGACAGACAGACAGACAGACAGACAGACAGACAGACAGACAGAGAGAGAGACAGAGAGAGAGACAGACAGAGACAGAGACAGACAGACAGAGACAGAGACAGAGACAGAGACAGAGAAAGTCAGAAATTTAAAGTCAGAAATTTAAAGAAAAACAATCAAAATAACATAGGATTACGATTCAAATCAAGAAGGGACCATTGACTAATGCCAAGTGCATTGCTAAAACGTCGTTATGGAAACTCAATGACGTGACGCGTGTGCGTCTTTGATGTGATATCATGTATACTATAGGACAAGGCATACATATGGCTATCGGGCCGGATACTGCCCGCGAAAGCTTTTCATCCGGCCCGCGTGTACGTGGCTGAACGCAAGAAAGAACTTTAGGCAGTGGCGTAGCCAGGATTTCCGGAAGAGGGGGGTTGGTTTTGACTTTTGATCGTAACCAACTTTCGAAAAATCTTGACAACCAAAAATTGGTCATCCTATGAATCTATCCTATGTCTTTTCTTCAAAACTTTATCCTTTCAGATGCTAACAAGTAAATAAAAGGTCGTCACACCTATGGCGCTTAAAAAATTTGGCCAGCAGCCCCAAGGGGGAGTTTTGACCCTCAAATCCGCGTCCGAAAATTAAAAATGCGTGGAAACGCATTAAAAAAATTTTCGTCGGTGCCCAAGAGGGGGAGTTAACCACAAAACCCCCTTGGCTACGCCACTGACTTTAGGCCTATGTCTAGGGAAAATTGCTTCATTCAAGGCGTGTTCAAAAAGTACATATATGAAAATCGGAAATTACTGTACATGTGTAGGCCTACATATATGAAACTCGAATTTTTTACTTACGATAGAAATTAAATAAACAATTTTGAAACGATTCTTGAACACGCTTTTTTATATAGCCTGTTTTGCGTAATACGCCTATACTGTAGTTCGTGTTAATGCCATGTACAAATTCGGCCGGCGAAAACCGCAAAGACTTTTAGGCTATGTGGCCCGCTATACGAAATGAATTTGATATCCCTGATGTAGGAAATACACTGTAGACATATGGACCCATTCTAGACGAACGGTATTTTTTGTACGATATAATAGATCGGGGCTGATATATTCGGTACATTGACATTAGTCTGATTATGACACAGTAGCTGACCCCCACCCACCCACCCACCCACCCACCCTCATCAGAGACTGTGCGAACCGTTTTGTCGCGGAAAAGCTCTCACGGAAAGAGCAGCAGATGCTTCGGTACTCCTCGCTATTGTTCGGCAATTACCTGCTGCATGGAGTTTTTTTTAGCATGCACGGAAAATGTCACAGGTCCACGATCTACCTGCATGGCTGTGTCACCGCGCGTCGCCGCGACCGCCGTAACAACAAAGCCCTCTCACGGAGAAACTGTTCTCGTTCGGATCTGGGCTTACAGATGGGCCAGCTGTAGCAGTTGCGTCGTTGTTTTTAAAGTACCGAACGATACGGATCGCACACTGATTGACAAGTGGATATTTCTGAATAGCAAACTCTTACGAATAATATATGTATGTATGTATGAATATGTATGCATGCATGCATGTCTATATGTATGTAATAAATTGGCCAACACTGTACAATGTCTGCATTTGAAGAAATAAGATAGTTTCCAAATTTGAACCGATTATATATGAATACTCGGCCATTGCAAATCAGGTTCATATATATATAGTTGGCCTAATAGCAAACCTCGGCTAATACGAGCAGAGGCGGTTCTAGGGTGGAGCTGGGGCTACACCCCAGATTTCACCTTTGCCTCAGATAATAATAGTGGATGACCGTTGTTTTTGCTCGTCAGACTTTTTTTTACTTTTGTGTTGGAGGTCATTGACTAGGGGCACAGCCCCCTGTCTTTTCGACTAGAACCGATACTGAATACGAGCAAATTTTTATTCTTAATCTGTTCATTTAGGTTTACGTTTGCTGCAGTATGATGTTTATATGAGTATTTTTTACCCATACGCAGTGTATGGTTATAGTTAGACCGAACTGTACTTGCGTGGGCGTGGGGTTGTGCCTATGTGCTCGCGCTACAGACAGTATTATTATTATTTTATTACTACTACTACTACTACTACTACTACTACTACTACTACTACTACTACTACTACTACTACTACTACTACTACTACTACTACTACTACTACTACTACTACTACTACTACTACTACTACTACTACTACTACTACTACTACTACTACTACTACTACTACTACTATTACTGTGGAAGCGCAATTTTTATAATTGCGTCATAGTTGACCATAATTTAGTCGCCGGACAGAACTTGATTTTGTAGCTGCTAATTGATAGTCACTAGCTGTAGGCCATAGTTGCACAGGCGGTTGGCAACCACAGCTACGAACTTCCGGAACAAATTGATTTTGTAGCAGTTCATATAGTAATATCTGTATATATATATATATATATATATACGATATATATACATATATATATATATATATATAATTATAAATACAATATATATATAATTATAAATACAATAATATATATATATATATATATATATATATATATATATATATATATAGTACAATCATTAGCGTCGCCACGGGGGGAGGGGGGCAAATGGGGCAACTGCCCTCCAACCTGCCCCAAGACCACCTATCAGATTTGTCCATATCCGGTGAGAAAGTTTTTTGTGAAGGGTGCGTGTAGGGTGGGAGCAAGGAATCTGATACGCCAGCCCCGTTTTGCCCCCTCCTCCGCCACCCAACCAACCCAAAATTCCTGACGACGCCACTGAGTACAATAAATATTAAAATGTTATTATCGTCACAGAAATTTGTTCTATAGTAACAAACCGCTTCTGTCCACTACCATTATTACACCACTTCGATTGCTGCTGATGCACATTATTAAGCTACGGTAGATATCATTCCTAAATTAGAGCAGACATTGGCTATCGCTATAAATAAAGATAGGATATAGTGCAATGTACTGAAGACCAAAGCATTCTAGCTCTTCTTCGGGTTGAGTATGAGCAAACTTACGGCGCGTGCTAAAAAGTCAAATGAACGTCACTAAATTCGTCCCGTTTATCGGTTGTCATGCACGAGCAAGCCAGCAGCGAGCATTCCGCATTTAGGCCCTATATACTGTACAGCGCCGATCAATACCGAATATAAACTTGGTTGTGTTTTAAGCCTAAGCTATTAATCCAGACCTCATATCTGTTAGAGCTACAGTGTAGTTATTGCAACAGGTATTTGTTGAAAATATACTTGAAAAGCCATTGGTGCTGAGAACGCACAAACATTTGCATGACCAGGGTTCTGGAATGGAGAGAGCGTCAAACTTTCCGGTTGAAGAATTCTCCGACGAACAAAAACAGTTCGTCAAGGACAAGAAGTTCTTCCCACATTCATTCTCGACTGAAAATGCCGGCATCCCCCACCAAAAATGTGGCAGGACAGGAAAAAATGACGGACCGAGTCAGATTGTCTGAAAAGGGGTCGCCCTGAAACTGACGGGGCCAAATCAGAGCCGGATCCTCCGTTTCGGATTCTTAATGTGGTTATGTCTCCAACGTTCTGTCTCCAATTAACTGATCAAGGTTTCTAGCAAAGGCCGACACACACACACACAACACACACAACACACACATATTATACATACATACATACATACATACATACATACATACATACATACATCGGTATAACAATATTATTGCCGGAAAGAACCTCATATTGGGTTCAAACATCCTTCTTTGCCTGGCTAATCGATAATTCTGGTTCGAGCATAGGCGTAAACTTCTATTAGGCCTCCAGGTTCGAGCCCACCCCCACTTTTTGACAGGCTATACCTTCAGGCCCGCCGAGAGAAATTTCGGTCCCTCTGTGCAGAAGGGTCGGCGGGCCCTTGACAAGTTACAAATCTGGGGAAAATTGCTGACGACCTTTTTTGCTTATTGCTCTTTTTAACGCTGTTTATGATGTCTCACCGACCGGGCCCCTTTTTTACTCGCTGGGCCCCCTTTTTACTCGCCGGACTCCTGTGCATATGCCATGTTGACCTTTTTGTATTATTATTATTGCTAATGTTACATCTTCATCATCGGCCCGGGCCCCCTCCGGACCGCCAGGCCCCTGTGAATTTCCCCCTGCCTCCCTCTCGGCGGCCCTGGCTACCTTAGGGAAGGGTAAAGGTGTAGGGATTGGACTCCCACTTTTCCACCCAAGTTTATGACAGTGTGTTTGGGTATACAACGACGTCCACTCCTATTTGAAAAGTTTCGATCTCTAATGGCGCTGAAGATGGTAGAGTGACCAGAGGCGGCTCTAGGATTTGGCAAGTGGGGGGGCGTTGGGGTGGCAACTTCTAATCATGGGGGGCAACCATTTGTTGTTTAATGTATGCAGCATTAAGTATAGGGTCCCAGCTGGGGGACAACTTGGGGACAGGCACTCAATAGGGGGGGGCACGGGCCCCTCTGACCCCCCGGTGGAGCCGCCACTGAGAGTGACAGTTGGTTATACGCGCTGGAGCGATAGGCTGACAGAAGGAGGTTCAAGCCCCGTTGGCGCCCCTAGTGGCTTTCACAAAGGCAATACTGCCTCCTAAGCTACTTTAAATCACATTATTGTTTAATGTACAATAACATTCTTGTATAAAACCATGAGATCGTCGTAGGCACCGAAGTCAACTACTGTACGTCGATTAACCTGCCAACTTCTATAGCGTCACTATGAGAGTAGTCTATAGCAGTTTTTTTAAAATCCAGACTCCAGGCCTTTGGGTGGGGGATTGACATGACTGGAGAGGAGAAAACGTAGTTCAATGCAAAAATTTGTGTGAGTGATAACACAAATTTTGTGGATGGGGAATTTTGAGAGTTTGGGGTGGGGAATCTCCCCTGACAGGCCTAACACTGCAGTATAGCCAACCCGAACTGGAAACATGTCGGGCCGGTTACGAATGAATTCCTTTTGAGAATGTCAAGGTCAGTGTTGGAGTTGTGAAATTTGAGCTGGAGGGGAGGGGGGTTGAGGACTGAAATTCAATGCATGACAGAAACTGCATGTACCAGATATGCGATTTTTGGGAGGGTTGCAAAGTTAGCTGGGGGGTTCAAACCCCCACCCCGGCAACTCCAACACTGGTCAAGGTTGCATAATTTATAAGTTAAAACGCACTTGCCTTGCAAGCATTTCCATCAGGCGATAAAACACAACTGGAACTTTAAACACGAGCGGGTGATGACGGTCCGAGTCGCTTAATTGGCGTGACCTTCCCAAACCCATCGACGTTTTGATCTGCGATTGAAATGGCACATCAGTTTCAAATTCAAGATCGCGAAGTCAATCGAATCTCGGTATTATAGGGCTAAATTAGATAATATGCCAAGATTCAAGAGCACGCTGATTGCAAGTCGCCACAAGACGACGACGATGACGACGACGACGACAACAACAACAACAACAACAATAACCGGCTATGTTGTTTCGAACGAAAGATCCAACTCAAAAAATTATGATTTCGATAGAAACACGCAATCGTGCGAACGAAACCAGTTTCTCTCATCCAAACGCACAAATTCAGACGCTCCACCTGGGCCCTACGAAGTATATAGGCCTACGACTTCTCACGTTTTTAAAGGCAAAATCGAAAAATCAACGATGATTTTGATAGGGCCTAGCCTAAATGTTGCTTGCGTTCTGAGTTTCCACTTGTCCTATATCGACATCACTTGTAGATTTCAGCATGAGAAAAAAACCGGCAAAGAGTCGCCACCGATCATGTCGCAGGACAAACGTCAAGTTAGCACAAGCGACAAACGGCGTCTGAGCGCACCACCCGGTCGCCAAACGAAGCGACGCTAGTTTGGCCTGAAGCATTTAGGCCTACAGACGCGCTATATAGGCGCGATATTCACGTCTGACGCATAGAATTAATATAATTTAAAAACCGATGCCGGATAGGGTTCCTTCCCACATCTTAGAATTTTCCCCAAAAATTTTCAATAATTTAGGGGTTAATTAAGGTAATTTTTCACTAAGCCCCTCTCCCCGAAATGTCATAAATCCTCCCATGGCAGAGGAGCGTGTACGCAACGCTGGCCAATACCACCAATATTTCCCGATATTTTGTTAATTGCTACCCCGATTGGCGCTATAGAAGTTCATTGATTGGTGTCATATATTAACATACTGCAGTCGTCTTCCATAATTAGAATTGCCAGAGGGTTGTGGCTAGATCGCAGATAAGCCTACTCAGTGTTTATTCTAGCCACCTAGACACTGGGAGGAACAGTTTATAATTTTTCGAGGGGAACATACATTGGGGAGGTCATACTATTTGGGGGCGTCGTCCATAAATTACGTAACGCGATTTTTGCACTTTTTAAACTCCCCATCGTAACGCGACGTAACAAAAAAATCGGACCCCCCTAAAATATGACGTAACACAACAGGCCGACCCCCTCTTCGGTCTCCCGAATCCCGAAGTCTTGACAAACAAAAAACTTGAAAAAAGTCATCCTTCCCTCTTCAAATAACCTGCCATCCTTATATTTCTTCTCTCCAAATAGCCTGACAAGCAAAAAGTCAATCTTAAAAATATAATATTAATTAAATTGCGTTACGTCACACTCACGGAACCCCCTCGTCACACTTCGTAACAAATGTCCGGACCCCCCTAGCCGCGCTACGTCATTTGTGGATGGCCACTTGCCAAAATGTCAAAAAATTTGGGAAAATTTAAACTTTGTGGGGGGATTGGGATCCCTCCCCAGAGAAGGCCTAAAATAAACACTACCAGATACTGGTTGAGTGCACTCCCTTGGGTAGAAAATCCCGAGTTTCTAGCCATCTGACCCTTCACTGGTCAAAAATTAATCTGAGAATCTTTCCGTCCAAAATGCTTTTATCGACAAATTGACTACGTGTTTTCCAACTGCTGGTTCAAGTCCCCGCCCTAAATTAAATATGGGCGTAAGTAGGGGCGACTCGTGGCATGCGCCAACCCGCAGGCGATTACCTATAGGGCGGCAAAATCCTAAGGGGCGGCAAAAGTTAGTGTTTCCGTTTTTATTCGCTGAAAAAACTGTATTTGTTTAACGCCGGTACTTTTGTCCGTGAAACTGTGCATTATGTAAATGGATTACTAGTAAAGTATAATGATTATGCCTAAATGTCTGCTTACACACACACACACGCGCGAATAAGGGCTGTCCATTAATTATGTCAACAATTTTGGGGCAATTTTTGACTCCCCCTTGTTAACTTTCAGTTACCCGCCCTATAATTATGTCAAAAACTTTTGAACCCCAAGATCAATGACAGGTCCCAATAACAAAGGTTATTACATGTATTTTTGCGGTGATGACCATTTTCCCGTTTTGCTCGAGTGTCAAAATGTGGTGGTAATGACCTTTTTGCCATGCTTTTTCCATTGTAATAACTAGTATTCCATGACATTTCCTATTTTTTATTATTTGTAAAATGTGAAATTGTTGACGTCAACTTCTCTTGACCCCCTGTCAACAACTGTTAAACTTATTCAAACCCCCCTAAATTGTTGCCGTAATTAATGGACAGCCCCACACACACACAGAGAGAGAGAGAGAGAGAGAGAGAGAGAGAGAGAGAGAGAGAGAGAGGCAAAGGTCCACCTAATTAATTTCGTTTGCTTTAAGGCATTCACCCAGTCTTGACTCGTCCATGAATAAGTACACAGCAGATGGTCGTTTTGTGAAAGGAAACTGCCTTCATAAAACCAATGCCTTGAAATGAATGTTGACGGTACTAAATTTTCATCTCAGCCGCAGGCTTTGAGCGTATGTAATGAACTTTATGTCACTTAGATATGGTATTTCTAATCCGTTGCCATTTTATTTCAGTGTTTTCAACTGCCGATTAATACATTATGATCAAACAAAAAAGTCAAACAAACAGCGTTTCCTTAGTCAACAATGACAGAAGTTTCATAAAGCTTTGAAAACAATTTGACGAATAAATTTCTTTCTAGCAAACCTACTGGCATCTAGTTAGGGCCAGTGGCATGCAGACACTTGTGGATGCCTGGAACCAAGTTGAAAATAATTTGTTAGGGTTTTCATGTAAAAAAGTGCTGACGAGCAAAAAAGGTTGCCAAGTCCAACAAACAAGCTAGCTCTTGAACTACTTTAAACCCTTTTCTTACAATTTGCAACAATTTATATAGCACCTACCCATGCCTGACCTCTCATTTGGATACCCAGGGCCACCACCCCCCCCTGCACGCTACTGGTTAGGGCCTACTTCATAGTCTAAAAGTTTTAGAACAGGAATTTACTTTCATACAGACATTTGTAAGAGCATAAAATCAGCCGATAGCACACTTTATTCATTAAATGGCCCTGAAGTGTAAAGTTTTCAACAAATGACAAGCATGAGCAGTGATTGGTATAATAAATGATGTTTGTGGATAATTCTGCTTAAAACTTAATCCTTTAGCAACGAGTCAAGTTCCCCATTTTCGTCAAGCTCCTGTAAAACACAAATACTGTAACATTGATACCACGATATAATTTGATATCTAGGGTGATTTGGGAGCAAAATTAATTTCAAATATAAATTCAAATCGATAACTAGGGTTTGTATATCAAGATCACATCTACATTAGTCCAATCCAGGTTAGCTTGCAACATTACAAATTCTTATATCCTTTGCAAAAACATTGATATTCAACAGCATTGAAAGCGAGACAGAATATTGCTTACTTTCACAATATCAAGTCCTCCCACTAACTCTCCTTTCACATACAGTTGAGGATACGTTGGCCAATTTGAAAATGACTTCAGTCCTTGTCGTACGACTTCATCTTCCAAAATATCAAAATGGCCAAATGGTACACTAAAAGAAATCAGTTAGGCAGAAGTTTAAAAATCAGCAAAACCTTTAACCTCAAATGTAATTTTAAACCAATTCTTTCTAACAAAGACAACAAATATTTGGTCAATATTAGGCCGAGGTCTTTAAAATAATGATACCACCTGTCTAGAAAGTAACGTCAAATTCAGTAATATTGTCACAAAATATAAAATCCAACCACCTATGAAAATAATCGTCTTATGGTAATCACATCTAAAAGAAAGTAGATCGTCTGTAAAGATGTAAACTTCTAAGGTGGCGAGAAAATGCCTCCGTCCAATCAAATGACGTCTCAGAAACGAACCCCTTCGATTTGAGGATCCCGACAATAGTTCGGCTAAAACCACAGCGGGGTTCATCTGGCACGCCCTTCATGAAGAGCATGATCTTCTCACGCTTGACGAGAGACTTCAGACGATCTTCAAGAGACACTTTTGAATCTTCTTCTGCATCGGGTAACATAGACTTCAGTTCTCCACTGGCAACTAATTCCTTAAAGATGTCAACGCCTCCGACAAGCTCTCCGTTAATGTACAGCTGTGGATAAGTTGGCCAATTGGAGTATTCCTTTAGACCTAAACAAAGAAAAATGATCCAAAGACAACGAACCCTAGCATTAACCCCTTAACTGGGAATCTCGGATATATCCGTCCATTTTACATTGAGTTACAGTTAAATACACGGTTAAGGGGTTAATAGATTTGCATCAATATGTTTGCTATTTGCATCCACGCATTCCTAAACATTTATGCTTTCTGCGTTTTTTCTCCTGCCGTGGACTTTGTCTCATCCCAGTTTCTGGCGGCAATCAATTGAATTCCTTCTTGGTAACCCTGAGCCACAGGTATGGCTAGAAGCCATTGCAAGGTAATCTACATACTTGAACCATGCCAACTCCATACTTAACAGTGCCTATGCTGCCAGCACCCCATGTTTAATTGAGCTGTTTCCTCAGTATTTGACCTTAAGCTGCCCTGGTATAAAAAAAACGAAGAATCCGGGCACTGGTATCAGAAAGAGTCTTGAAGATCCCCTGTATTTTGTCACATCATGCAAGATCATTGAATCAGATATGGAAATAAACATCCAAGTAAGGGTACATCCATTCTGCTATTTGGACACGAAAGTGAAGAAAACCGAATAGAATTCTGAGTGGCACAACGACATACCTTGACGAACCTGCTCGTTGCTAAGAATGTCGAAAGATCCGAATTTCACATTCTGCTCTTGAAGCAATTGTACGATAGTTCGACTAAAGCCTGTGAGTAAGAAACCTTAAAACTGAATACGAGTTTGACTCACAATCAAAATGCAAACTGACAAAATAAAAATATAACAAAAATATTCACAGATGGTGATGCAGTGTCCAGAGAATCAACTCTCACTCTGCTAAACACCAGAGTAGCTGTGAGGCACCCACCCGTGCCAGGTAGCCTTTGACTCAGTACAACATACTGTACAACACGTAGTTCAGAAATAAACATTCCAAGAAATGTGTTGACATCACAGCTTAGCCAGAATGTTTAGCCTAATATTAAATAATATAAAATTTAAATAATTTACAATAATTTACATTAAGTCATTAAATAAATGAAAATGCAATGTCATATACAAATATAAAATTTACAAAATACAAATGGCACAACAAATACGGAAACAATCTGATGTGCGTGTGTGTGTGAGAGAGAGAGAGAGAGAGAGAGAGAGAGAGAGAGAGAGAGAGAGAGAGAGAGAGAGAAAGAGAGAGAGAGAGAGAAAGAGAGAGATACAGAGATACATACATACATACATACAACCAGATAAAGATAACAGAGAGACCTATACTGAACATACCACATTTAGGCTGATCAGGAGTTCCTTTCATGAAGAGCATAACTGGAGCCGTATTGATCAGACTTTTTAACTGACTGTTCAGATCCTGGAAAAGCACAACACGGAATGGTTTTGAACAACTC
Source organism: Metaphire vulgaris (assembly GCA_018105865.1). NCBI lineage: Eukaryota > Metazoa > Annelida > Clitellata > Crassiclitellata > Megascolecidae > Metaphire > Metaphire vulgaris. The sequence continues at coordinate 25,630,298 of CM030833.1, forward strand.
TCAGTTAACAACCGCAGACTTAAATTACCTGTATTATTAACAGTAGCCAAAACATCTTAGCCAATATAAATCTTCATTCTAATATTGAAATAAGTGTATCGGCTTTTATTCGTTTTTATTACACAAGGAAAATGAAACAATTTCTCAATGACAAACCCCAGAAGCTACTGCAGTGTCTGTGGTAGCAGAAGAGTGCTGCTTCACTTTCTTACTCAATTCAGGAGCATTAGCGCCATCCACTCGATCGACCACAATGCCCTTCTGCAATGTCAAAACCACTCACATGCATGAAACCAACAATTTTCACAACAAACTGGTCTCAAGATGTAAATACAAATGCGGTAATAAGAAGGGCCAAATTTCATTTTCACGTGTATCTGAAATATTGTAAGACTGGAGACTTGAATAGCAATGTTCAGCATTAAGAAAACATAATACCAAAACTAGAACAGCATTATTTAAACAGGCCTCAATGAGTTAGATGTAAAATCTAACCACTGGTAAAAGCTTTATAGCAACTGAACTGAAAATAACAAAATATTCTTTTAAATCTGTTAAACCACTAATTTCCAGTGGTAATAAAATCATTAATTAAAACAAAAAGAGACATGACTCCAATATCAAGCAATTGCAATTTTTATTGCAATGTTAAAAATCTTGCATTCACACACAAATATACCTCAAAATACATGTCACAGTTGAAAAGACATCTTGCTAAAGTTGAAATATCTTACAAAATAATGAATAAATGATGAAAAAGTGTTGTTGCACAACTCACCTTTAGGATAATGCAGGATGGAACAGCAGATACATTGTACTTTAAGGACAGATCGGGCAGCGATTCTGCTTCAATCTGCAATTTTAAAAAATTAGAAACTGAGAGAACTTAAACATTCTCAACTATCACGTGGAATGCTAAAATATGCATGAACTAAAGTATTGACTTCATTGGCTTTGCATCAAGTGCACTACATTCTGTTTTTGTGCACAGCTCGAAAATTTAAATATAATAAATGTACTGGTTAATAATTCTGTGTAGTACCTTGAAAAACTGAACACCAGAGCTGATTAACTGCTTATCTCTGGCAAGTTCCACAAGAACTTCATTGATTTGCTGACACTGCACTGCCCAGTCAGCATAAAAGTGCACAACAAGTGGCCTGAAAAAGACAAACAATGCTCAGTAAAATAGCTCTTAAAATATTTATACACTAGCAAACACTGCTTAAAGCGTCCACACATTTTTAAAATAGAAGACGCTAGAAATCTTTGAAACATCAAAATGCCCTAATGTGCACAGTGTGATACTACGGCTTGCTAATCAATTTAAAGAAAACAATACTAAATCAGAAATAAATATGCTGTATACACCAGCTGTAATTACTAAGAAGCCAAGTTTGATAACATCAGCCAGTATATTTTTGGCAAATCTGAATATGTCTCATTTTAATATATCAGACACCAGTATTATTTATATAGCAATACTGCCCGACACGGGTCTACACCATTAAGTGTAATGGCTAACTGAATGCTAATTTGCACCACTTTATATTATAACAACATAACTTGGATTGAAGTACCAGTATAAGCCAGGGTTGACAAGTCTATAAGTGCCGTAAAGGATATCCACTCACTGCATAAGGGGTTGTCCATTAATTACGTTAACAAAATATGAAGGGGGGAGTTCGATAAAGTTTGACAGTTGTTGACAGGGGAGAGGGTCGAGAGAAGTTGACGTCAACAATTTCATTTTTTTTACAAATAATCAAAAATTTGACATAATATTATTTATTGCAACGGAAAAAAGCCTGACGAGCAAAAAAGATAATCACCACATTTTGACACCTGATAAACAAAAAGGAGGAAAAGGTCTCATCACCCCAAAAATAAAAAACCTTCTAAACTTTCTAGAGGGTCCCGTCATTGATCTTAGGCGGGTGGTCAAAAGTTTTTGACATAATTATAGGGAGGGTCACTGTCACTGAAAGTTTGACAGTTGTGACAAGGGGGGGTCAAAAATTCCCCCAAAATTGTTGACGTAATTAATGGACAGTCCCTAATATGTCTTAACATTCAATTAATGTGCGGCGAGTTATTCATTTATTTACAGTTTTTTGTTATAAAATTTCGTCAAAGGTGTAAATAAACCGGTAAACCTGGCCCATAAAACATGCCTACCGCCGAATACATACATTGTATCCCGACTAACCTTTCGGACTTTAGTACTTTATCGAATTCGCCGCTATTCGCGATTTTAATAATCTCTGACATTGCGATTTACTTTAAAAACTGCAAAAATCCTGATATTTAGAAATCACAACATACTCCTTGAGACTTTGACATATAAACCAGATAGCACGCTGCTCTATTATCGTCTCATAAATAGGTGGCGCCACTTTCGACCTACTTTGTTACATGTTATAGCCCATGTATGTAATGTACTGTAATTAAACTTCTCAGTTTCTTTAGCGCTTGTGTTACTTGATGCCTACAAATTTGTATTTTCGCCATTGTTTCCTCGTCATATTCAGTTCCTTGCTGTCACGTCCTGTAATCTAGAATCGGATCCAAGAATTCATTTTAAGAGAGAGCATTTCATTTTCACGTTTCGTGTTGCCGATTCCACCTTGCGGGAAACTCTATAAGAATTGATGCAAACCTAATACATGAATTGATGCATGTTGCTGAAATTGTTGGAAGGGAAGTTTAGACTGTGATACTGTCAGAGTCGATATACTGGTAGTCAGTGGCGTCATTTCACACTTTTCTTGGGGGGGGGCGAGAATTTTTTTTTAATTTTTTCATTTCGATTAGTTAGTTACTTATCAAGCACTTCTTTAGGGCTTGGCTTTAGGGGCTGCTCACCTTTTTTTTGCCCCCCCCAAACGCAAATGACGTCCCTGTTTTTCTTTTTGTTGCACATCAATACATTATAAAATATTTTCATTTCCTTGGGGGGCCACGGCCCCCCCAAATGACGCCTCTGCTGGTAGTTAACTTTCTTATCGGACACTGACCCCCCACACACTGTACATCACGAATAAGTGTGCTCAGCTTGTTCACATGGGGTTCAGGGAAACCGCTACAAATTATACCGAAAGTTCGTGTCAATAAGAGCTACTTTATTCTGTATCAGAAGTTTCAGATCTAAGCTGGTGGACAAAGATTGTTAAGGATTGTCACAATTTCTAATGACCCTTGATGAGCCATGGCTAATTGTGCCTTATGACAAATATTAAAATTAAATTAAATTAAATTAAAATTTTTGTCTGCGAGAGACTGATTCTGATGTGATTTCCTTGTTCTTAGATTTGTTCTATACTCAAGTAACAAATTTTAGGTAGGGGCCGGCTGTCCATTAATTACGTCAACCATTTAGGGGGAGGGGGCTTGAAAAAGTTTGACAGTTGTTGGCAGAGGGGTCAAGGGAAGTTGATGTCAACAATTTCACTTTTTACAAATAATAAAAAATAGGAAATTTCATAGAATACTACTTATTACAATGGAAAAAGGCATGGCATAAAGGTCATCACCACTACATTTTGACACTCGATGAGCAAAACAGGGAAAAATGGTCATCACCGCAAAAAATAATAACCTTGTTATTGGGACCTGTCATTAATCTGGGGGGGGGGTCAAAAGCTTTTGACATAATTATAGGGGGGTAACTGAAAGTTGACAGTTGTTGACAAGGGAGGAGGGGGCCAAAAATTGCCCAAAAAATTGTTGACACAATTAATGGACAGCCCCTAGGCTATTTAGCCATGCTACTGATACATCTGTGAATCAGAAAATTGCCTAACATACAGTAGCGCTAACTACAAAGACAAAATATATCTCAAGATCTAAAAGAGACAATAAATGAAAACATTTTTTGCAAAAAGTAAAACTACTCAATTATTGAACCGAATATCCATACATGAATATACATGATTATTTAAACAATATCTGCTTCTGTTAAAATTGTTTTTAAAATAATCTAAAATGAGTTCCTTAGTAGTTACAATAAAAAAGTTAATTCCTCCTATGTGTTAATGTTTTAGGCTAGACTGGCATAATCTACTATATTAAAACAAAATAAATTGCAACTAAATGCATACTTTTGTGCATGCAATAGTTATAATTCTTATAATATGCCATTATTGTTATCTTCATTAACAAACTGGAATGAAGAAATCAAGAATAGAATTGGAAAGGCCCATAGAGCTTTCACCAAAATGAAGAATATCTGGAGAAATAAGAAGATAACCAACAAGACTAAATTGAAATTATTCCAAGCATGCATATTAAGCATTATATTATATGCGTGTGAGACTTGGACTACAAGAAAAATAGCCATTCACTCCATACATTAGAAATGAAGTGCTAAAGAAACATCTTAGGATTCAGATAGTTTGCCAAGATCAACAATGAAAAGGTAAAACAAAGAATGAACATAAAGAAAGACCTCATCCAAACAGTCATTGAAAGGAAACAGACTATTTGGCCAGATCTGCAGAATGGATGATGAGAGGCTGATGAAAAGAATCATTCTCTGAGTAATGGAAGGTGAAAATATTAGAGGAAGACCATGGAAAGAATGGATAGACAATATTAAAGAATGGTGCAACATGAACATTTATGAAGCTAGCATAGCCACACAAGACAGAGACAAGTGGAGGAGGAGATGAACTCAAAATGCAATAGACCCCAATGGGCATTGCACCCATGGAGAAGAACGAAATGAATGAAACGAATGAACAAACTGGAAATCAAGTACGACATGCTTAGTTGATCAATTTGATTATTTTTATTTGAACTTGAAATGTCTAAAATAAGTTGAATCGTCTAGGTAGAAATATCACTTCCAACTGAATCGCGGAATTTCAGCTTTGCCTGAATGGGTCCATTTTGTGTTGAGTTGTAAGGTGAAGGGTTATAAAGACCGTGTCCAATGAATGAATCAGAATCAGGAGTGGACAGCTCCTGCTTATCGACCTCAGGATGGTCAGCCGACAGTTTCCTGCAAAAGTTAGACATTACATCCTGACACGACTTCCTTGACTGTGAAAAATGTTTGCTTGGGGAAATTCAAATTGCTTTTAAATTTAAAAAAATTTTCAACTAGAAATGTCAAAGAAAATCAATGGGTAGATCTTGCCACAACTTTTACAAAATTACAATGACATCACACACTGTTCAATGGCTCATACAGTTCTTAAAGAATTAAAAAGTGTTTTAGCAGCTTTAGACTCATGACAATACAGGATAAGGGATCATCCATTTATATTGCACATATAAAATTTTACTGCTAGTGGAGGAGGAGAAGAAGGAGGAGGTGGGGTTTATGAGCTCACTTGAGGATTGCATCGACAGAATCGACAAAGTGCAGATGATACGAGATTCAGCAACATGATGCAAAACATTGTCTAAATTAGGGGTTGTTGTACTACTGGCGTGTAAACATGGATTGTCCTTAAGCACGAGGCACCTTTCTAATGAACTTGTACAGTTGCCCTAAATGATTTGATTGCTTAAGATAACTATTTATTATAAAACAGTAGCCTAAAACTTTGATTTTTATACAACAGTAGCCTAAAACTTTGATTTTATCATACTCACTGCAAACTTACTGATACAACAGATAGATATCTAACTGATTTTCAATAAATAAATAAAATGAAGTTACAAAATTCAAACACGAAACCCTACACGTATATTCCAGCTTACAATAATCTGAAATGAACATAATTCCCAATAGTAGCTGTTCACTAACAACAAAATACTGCAGTATCTACTAACCTCTTTCTATAAATAATAAATCCAACAAGTCCAATTACTAGGATTAGCAGAAATCCACCAATACAGCTGCCCACTATGATAGCAATCTTGACCTGAAACAAGAGCAAAAAGAAGGCTTACAGTTTAAATGACTATGTGGACCAGGCACGGTGAGGTGAGATTGGTGGCTTAACGGAGCGAGATAATGAGGTTTTATTGTATATACATGTATAGTTTTTAAAAACCCTTATATATATATATATATATGCACTTTTATGTGAAAATATTCTGATGTATTTCTTTGCCAGCAGAATTTTTTTCACATGAACTTGACTTGTGGCTGTCAACCCCTACATAATTATAATGTATATAATTACAGCATAATCTATATATTTATAATTACAGTTCATATTAGAATCCATAGCTAACTGAGAAGATACACTGAATTTGTAATCAGACAGTTAACGATGCAGCAGAAAAATGACCATACGTTGTATGAAAGGGTTTCAGTATTTGGGTCAGCCCTGCTGAAGTCAATGGTCTTCTTTCCATGATTCTTCAAGGCAACTGATATTTGGTCATAACTTGGCATCACTAGATCAGAAATGGTCGTGCTTGTATTCCAGTACACACAATAGTCGACTTCACTTGCAATTGCACTAAAAGAACAAAATCAGAATTATTGATAATCTATAAGCTAATTAAGATCTTTTTCAATTGCATTCAACGGTACTAAAATGTTGTATTGCTTTACTAACATTAAAATCAGATTCATTCAAATGCATTCCAACAGCTGCCAATATGAAACTGTTAAAACGTTGGCAATGACCATTGAAACATCATGTGCCAATCAACTTGAACAACCTTTCACAAGAACTAGCAGCACTTCTACAAGTCCTTGCTCAACAGAATTTGAAACGATATCAAATATTTTCGTTTTCCTACTTCACAAAAATGACATCCAAATGACTTGGCTGCAATGCACTTCTCTGCTGCATAAGGGCTCATCCATATAGTACATATGCAAAAAAGGCATGTTTTCAACTCCCCCGTTGCACACACAGCACATACATCATGACAATATGATCTCCAAAATTCAACCCCTCCCCACTCATGGATGGACCCTAATAGAATCAACAGCAAAAAATAAAAATGATGCTAATGTTCTTCTATATCATAGCCATATAAATACTATATATATATACACACAGTGTGTGTATATTATAATTCTGTTAAATTAAAAAATTAAATTCTCTGAACTCGTAAATTCAATAACAATCAAAGTCAAACCTACTCTGACAGATCTCTGAATTCTGTTGTAGTTTTTATACGGACAGTAATATCAGTGGCTTGAATGCCTGGTTGATTGGAATTTACAAAGGCCTCTGACAAAGCCTGCTCTATTAGGAAATTGTCATCAGCCGATAGCTTGCCAGCAATGTAAACTGAAGAACACTTTTGCAGAGTGCAAGACATGCAAGCTTGCAGGCCAGCAATATTCCAGAGATTTTCTAGAATGCTAGATTCGTTGGGATACTGAATAAAGAAAGGATTAGGATCTTCATTTTGAAATGCTACATGATAACTGAAGACGTTCAACTGATTTCTGAAAAACAGAAAATACAGTAATACAACTTATTAGAAACACACACATACTGCAAAAACATTTTCTTCAGCCACATTAAAAGATTTACATTAATACCTGAAATTGCTTCAGTAATTCTCTAGCCAAATGATCACAGCACATATTCAATAGATGCTGAACACAACCAAATCCAATAGGTACCGGTAATCATAGCAATAGGACGTCTGTAAAATCCTAAATATTGCACACATGCACGCACACACACACACACGCACGCACACACAGACTGTGAATCAGATTGGAGACTGTTTCTGAAAAACATTACCCATCAGAATCTTCATCTGCAGCTCTTTTTTTCCGTGCACCAGTTTGGTTGACCCGAATTTCAATCAACGACTGTTCAACGTCTGTAATACAAACTGCTAGGTTTTCTCTTTCTGGCACTTTGAACTTTATAAAAATTTGAGAATAAAAATAATAACTATGATTTTATAGCACCATTTATAATACTCCAAAGGTATCAATCGATGGCACATCAAATTCATCGGCAAAAGACCGAGTCATTCCAGGAATCAAACAGCGAGAAACAGCAAGGCAGAGCTATGGAAGAAGAAAGAAGCTGAAGATGAGAAGTTGTCAATTGACTCATTAATTACTAGCATCAATAAATCAACCAATCAATCAATCAACCAATCGATCAACCAATCGATCAGTCAATCAATCAATCAGTCAGTCAATCAATCAATCAATCAATCAATCAGTAAACTTCTTTGGCATCGATGTAATGATGTAGCCTACTGGGTACCATACAACAGTTTCTTAAAAGTGAAATTGTGGTTTAAACATTGAAGTCTATGCTTATTTGTGACAGTGAAAGTGTGTGATAGTGAAGCTGAATTTAAAGCAGATGAATTTCAAGTTACTATATGAATCATGATTTTTCTTCTCCAAGACCGTATTGTGAAGTTCTCACTATTAAGATTTGTAAACACAGACGCCAACTGAGAGAATTTTTAACATCACCACCTTCAGACCATCATCGACATATCAGCGCTGTCAAAGCACTTTTGATTTTGGTTTTTAACTATGTTACAGCGCTTTATAAATTGTCCTAATAATGATAACTAATAATAATAATAATAATAACCAATTAATTATCCCTGTTTTAGCTGCCAAAAAGCCAAAAGCTTCATGACGGATTAGCAGAAATCGAGTGCAAAATTTTATTTCTGAAGTTTGACACGTACTTCAAACACTATTATAGCAACAGTAATTCACCTGCATTTGCCTCACTCCAAGCCCTGTGCAGTGCAGTGACTATTGCATTGCGTCTGCTGTTCATGGCTGAAGGTGATTCCTTGGTGTAAAAGTGGAAGCTGTGCCACGCAGAACATGGGCACAACTGCAGACCTTGAACTAGCAACTGGTCAGATAACTGTTTGAGGGTTGGTTCAAGGGTGATTTGGACGTCACTGTCGTTCTGTTGTGTAACGGCAAAATAGACTTGAACTATGGGCATGCTACCAAAGAGAAGCAAATAATCACAAATACATCATTTATAAATCATCTTTATTCATGACAAGCACAGCATAAAAAAGTAGTACACAACCAGTAGTACACAACCAAGGAAAACACAAATCAACTGAACAAAACTAAATAATAAAAAAATAATAAAATAAACCTAATAATAAACAAATAAGCTAAGCACATTTATGACGGGCATTATAGAAAATATAGAAATATAGAAATATAGAAAATAATATACAGTAAACCATGCTTGCACTTGCATACAAAACTGTACATCTGCATATTACTGTAGAATAAATCAATCAATTTAATACCTTAAAGGAGATGTGCAATTTCTTTATACCGGGTAATTATGCATAAACTAGAGACTTGTTTCTATAATTTCATCACCATTTCAGAATCATTTAGCCCCTCTCTCTCTTATTATTACGAGTATTTCTAAAGCGCAAGTTTGCGGTGCAGCAAATATACATATGGTACACGATACATCATATGCAGAAAAGCAGATTGAAATAAAGCAGCATAGTTTCATTACAGTCTAAACCTCAAGCCATTCTAACCCACAGCTTTGCTTTATACAAATGAAATCTGACACAGCTTTTGTGACCAACTTCAAACAGTTGTATTACTGAGTTAATGACCAATGACCAATTATTAAAAATGTCAGCCATTCCACTTAAGAACCACACGTTATTTGCAAAGAAGACCCGTCAACAATTTCACCACTTACGGTCTAAATTAATTAAACCGTCAGTTTCTCTCTTACTCAGCTTAACTTATTTATAAATTAATTACCACTAAGCAGACATACAATGAATGACACAATGGAATTCAGATATTCACAACACACAAGTACCACCATGATAGATGAGTACCACCATGATAGATGAGTACCACCATGACAGATGAGTACCACCATGACAGACGAGTACCACTTATTTGTGATCTAATAGCTGTTGTGTGTTCAATATGGAAGATCTAAGAAGAAATTTCAGTGTCGTCTTCTGTGACTTTAGTCCGTGTATGGCACTACATAAACTGTCTTATTAATTATTAAATGCAGCTAAGATTGTAGATTCAAAGCAACAATAATCAACTGTATAATGCTGTACAGTCAACTTACAATTGATCGTCTGTCAGCATTTCTTGTGATATGTTTGGCATTTTGACTTTTACAGTATTTCCTAAAATTTTAATAATATCGACTTACTGTTCAATCTAGTCGTACCACATTCAAACGTTGTTGATCAAGAAAATCAATTGAATTTTGTCCCATTTACGGTAATTATATGCATTTCTTGAAGTGTAAGAAATAACTAAAGCTAATATTTGCTCATATTTAAATATCTCAAACACATCTCTTTATGCAGTAATCAAAGCGCGAGTATCACTGAGTAATTAGCGAGAGAAGACATGCAATATAAATATCCTGTTTCACTACGTTAAAGATATATGTGAGCTGTACCTGGAATATTGTTCCAAGCAACTTTAACTGCACTGATAACTTTATCGTTGAAATTTGACAAAGGACGTGGATCCTTGATAAAGATGTTTCGCAGTCTCACTGATTCACCCATAAAAGAGTGCAAAGACAAATTCTTCAAGCAGTCGTCTACAGCAGATGGCGGTGGTTGGTCAACTGGTCGCAGCATTGAACCGTTGTATGTAACACCATAAAACAACTCCGTGATAAGTTCAGTGCTGTTTTAACAGAAAGATACACTTCAATTTATAAACAAGGATATGTCCAAACATAACTTGAGATTGAATAAACAAACATTCATTTATATTAATTTCTCAGTAATTATATGTAACACTTCGGTGATGAGCAGAGATATTTTTACACCCCATAAAACCCCCAACACCCCCAATTTGAGACCGACACCCCCAAATTTTCCCCAATCCGAGCCTGAGATGCACCCATAACACCCTAAAAAACACCCACCCCCCAATTTGAGACCGAAACCCCCCCCCAAATTGATAATCCTAGAAATAACTCTGGTGATGAGGCACTATTTATGATGACTGACAATTAAAATTGCTAATCGTAATTACCTTTAATAATAAATAATTATTAATTATAATCAATCAGCTGTTACTGATTACTTAGAAAAGCTTCAAAGCTCTTGTACAGAAGGGAGAAAGAAACATAAAAGGATGAAAAAGATTTCTGAAGAAAATCCTCAGCAAAAAGTCAAAGCACAGGTATAAACACATTGCTAAACTCTATGGTTTAGTCACACCTCAAAATTTTAGTCCAGGATGGAGGAGAAGTTTTTAGGAGAATAAAAATTTTATGGATTTAATCAGCTTTTTATTGCATCAAATAACCCTTACATACTGTATCATTTAAAGAAATTACTAACCCTGGAGAGACGGTCAATTCAATTTCAGATCCAAATGCCATGAACAAGCTTTGACTGCCTAAAGAAAATAAAACACTCATCATCATCATCATCGCCATCATCATCATCATCATCATCATCATCATCATCATCATCACCACCACCATCGCCAGCATCAAAATCTACTTACGAGAAAATAGTGTATAATATAGAACAGAGTATGGATATTTTCATGCTTTTACACTGTCAATTTTTTCAAAGGAAGAACACTTCTGGATACGATGGACATTTGGCCAACATGGAGGAGTTTTCATGCGCTCCATAGATCCAAACTAAGTTTCACCCTTTGTTGCATGCTGGAACCAGAAATTATGTCACGGACATGATGATTTTTTTGACTATGATTCTTACTCTGAAGTGACCACAGACTCATGCAGATGCATTAATATAATGGCGCTAAAGAATTTCTATGATTGATTGATATACTTGAATAGTGTTTTAATAATCTAACTTTTCAGGAAATACTAAACCAACACAAAAATTATATTATTTCAATTATATATTGACTGATTGCCAGTTTGCAGTTAAGACAATATATTTAGTTTTTCCTTTAGCAAAATCTATAGGCATCTATGAGAAAACATATACGTTACGCTTGGTCATAAATAGCTTCAAACCTAAAGTTTTCTCCCACAAAGCATCAAGGTTCTGAATAAGTTTGACAATGATTTCCTTTGCAGGAGCTCCATAAAAGACAATGGAATAAAGGGCATCCTTCCTCACAATTGTTTCGTTTGCAAGAGCTTCATTAGAGATTGGTGCTTGATCACGACCAGGCACCAGTTGTTTTCCATTTACAGAGGCAGTGTAACAGATTCGAGTAAAAGTCATCCTGTTGAAAACAAGCATTCTGACTGCCACAATACCATGCCATCCAAGTGTTTGGATCGACCAGAAAAAGTACAGCACATATATGTACATGCAAATTTCTCTCTATTAAGTAACAATCAAGATTTAACTTAGAATTTTGCTTTTTGCTGCATAGTCTCAACATCAAAGACTAATTGCAATCTAACAAGATGGCACATTAAAGATTCGTTATTTTAAAAGTGAAACAGCATGAGATTAAAATTTATTTGACTTGGCTAAAATCAAATTATTGGTAATTAATGTTATGCAGTATAAAAGGCAATTCTCAGGCAATTCAGAAAAATAGTCATGGATATGGCAGCAAATATGCCCCAAGTCAAAGGTATACCAGAGGGTAATATCAAGATCTCATTTCTTACATTTGGAGAAATCTGGGAAGTAGAGTAACTGTGAGTTAGTTCGCCACATCAGGCCACTAGGGTACTTTAAGAAATACAGGCTGAAAAAAAGGACCAGAGTAAGATAGCTGGGTGTTCAGAACATGGCCACTTTCATCGTGATTTTTAGAGTCACTCCTGTGATGAGCCTAGTAAGAGAGGACCTACTAATTCAAATGAGTGATGCAGGTACAAACACGAATAGCAAGTAAGTAAGTAACGTTCAGATTATTGTCATGACTCGTCCACAGGTGGACTGCGTGAACGAATTGCAGAGTTAAAGTTCATAACTAGTGCAGAACAGCCAAGTCATAGTTGAGCCTGAAACCGATAAAGGAATGAACCAAAGGGCAAGTCAGAAAGGTGCTGAATGACTCAGAGCTACTGGAGATGGTAGAGGTAGCAACGAGAAACCATCTGTTTCACAAACCCGTATAGTCCAAATGCAGGCTGAAGTTGTAAAAGTTTTACGGAACTGGTTGACTCTGAAAAACACAAAGAGTTATCACAAGACAACATTGAAAACAACATTGCAAAGACTGCTTAAGTATCAGATACTTTTACATTTGCAAAAAGCAATGTCTATCAAGATATTGTTTAAACGTTGAAGACGTCACAAATTTTTTTGAACAGCAATATCTTAGACTTATATAATAATTATTATAAGTTAGTAGCCTCACTTTCTAAAGATGCATATAGAACCAGACTTTCTTTTCAATTTCCTCTGTCTCTCTCTCTGTCTGTCTCTGTCTCTGTCTGTCTCTGTCTGTCTCTGTCTGTCTGTCTGTCTGTCTGTCTGTCTGTCTGTCTCTCTCTCTCTCTCTCTCTATATATATATATATATATATATATATATATATTATATATATATATATATAATAAAATAATATATACAATACAATACAAAAATACAAAAAATAGGTATCTACCTGATTTTGTGTTCCAGTTGTCCTTAGCAACACTAACATCACCTTCATCTGCATAGCAGAAAGCATCCAGGTACAGGAATACAGCTCCTGTGTAAGACTTGTACCTTGGCACTGCACTAAACACGTAGGTGTCCAAAACGTCTGGTGATGGAGTAGGCACGGATGTTGGATCAACAATAACATTTTGCTGGAGAACGAAGTATGCCAATCCAGTAACAGTTTCACTATAATAACAACAATACTTGCCATTCAATAATCAATCAATGATCAATATTTATGCAAAAATTCTACATACATTCTTGAGGACATACTTTCCCATTTTGAATAAGAGTTATAGAAGTTTTGCATTAACAAACTAGCTAAAGTTCTTACCCGTTTTCACCTATATACTCCTCCATCACAGCCTTCTGTACTTGAGATCCTGTAAAATTTCATTAATTTATTTAAACATTTTCTTTTATAAAATGCCATCATCATCATCATAACTAGATTCAAAATGCACAGAATTAACTAAATTAATGATAAGCAAATATTAGTAATTATGATTTGCACAAACATCTATTCATTGATGGAGAACAGGAAATATTATTAGCACATAAAATGAAGAGAGAAACCGACAATGATCAGCAGTGCAACTGCCTCGAAACAGCAGTGCTTTTTGAGCCAAGCCCAAAAAATATACGTTATCTGGGAGGTTGGCAGCCAATAAACAAATTTGCATTAAACAAATACTGAAAAATATTAAGCAAATACTCTGATAATTAGAGGAAACTATTAAATTTTTTATAAACTGAACTAAATTGACAATGTAAAGTTCATATGCATAGGTGTTAACTGCAAAGAACAGTATGTACCTTGAATTCTCTGACTCCAGAGTACTTGCAACTTCTGCATGAGGATGGAGACATCACTGAATGCCACAAACCCCGAGACCTTCAAGAGGAAACTCATTCGCAGCTGCCTGACTGGAGCTATTGAGGATACAATTGGACTCACTGTGGGGAGAATAAAGGTAAGGATGGACTGATCAACCGGTGGCTCCAGTGACAGATCAATACATTCGTTCGGCAGCATAGGAGTAGTAAAGAAGATGATGTATCGGAGACGTAGTACGCTGCAAGAGAATTTTAAGAACTTTTGAAAAACACTGTTCTAACTGGATTCCAGATTATTTGTGTTTATCAAGAGTAGCAGAGATGTCGGTTTCAAATTAAAAACATTCAAAAATAACAATTGCTTTTAAGCTAAATGTGAATCTAGCTAATATCTTATTGCAAAGGGAATAATGTGAATACTGATTAATGTCACTTTACAAGACTTACGATTTAAAATCAAGAACTCGATCAATCTTGCTAATCTCTGCAGTGATGTTACGAAACTTGTCTGAAGCAAACAAAATAATGCATTAAATAAATATGTATACACACACACACACACATGCACACACACACACATTCCTGTTCATGGGCACCCCCAGACCCACAGAAATTTTTCCAGGAGGGAACAAAAGTCATTTTAACACAATGGTCATGGTTAATACTTTAGCAAGGTTTTCAAATTTCAATGTGAAATATTGGTATTTGCATTTTCCAAAGGGAGAAGTGGACAAGGGGGGACAAATAAATGGGGGGGCAATGTCATATATATTATTTGTGACACTCTTAACGTGTAGCACCCATACCTACTAAAAAGTGGGAAAATAGTGAAAACTGTCATGAAAAACACATATAGTGTCTTCATTTGGTTTACCAATGAAAAGGCATTCACAGAGCAACTCAACAGAGCACGGTTCATTCAAAGCAAATGCAATTTTTTGCATGAGTTTGCATTTAAAATATTCATGCACAAATACTGACGTACCTCCCAAGGAAGGCATAGCATTTATAATTGTTAAAAGAAGTTTTGGTTCGTCCGTTCTTTGAATATAGTTTTCGAGGTAGACAACCATGGCAGATTTGGCAGGTTTTAATACTTTAGGATCACTGGTGGATATTACATATTGTGATCCTGATGGACTGGTAATATGCCCAATGGCTGAAATGGTGCGATTAAGAATGGGAAACAAGTCGAATCCGTTTAATACTCTGTCTTTCAGTGTTGATGAGCACAACAGCGTATAATAGAAATTTCTAAAATACATAAATAAATAAATAAATAAATAAATCAATCAATCAATCAATCAAAAATCTCTTTATTAAATCAATATTGGCAAAACACAAGGTCAAAATATTAATGCATAATACATAATAATACATAATACATACTTTACGTATCAAATACAAATAAAAAGTTATTGGAATGCCAAAAAACCCTATTACCATTAACTATCATATTTTGTATGAAATAACATGATGCAAAATGTTTGTACCCATCATTGTCTAGGTAATCTCTTTGATCCAAGACTTTGAATTCAATTTCAGCAAGGTCTAAAAATTAAAACAAAACTTATGCAGAACTTCACGTAGATAATTACAAATTTAATATTAAAAATTATAAAAGTAATACATCAGCTATGCTAAAAACCCATACGATGAAGCTTAGTGCAAGATGGAATATCTGTCATAAATATGTGCAAAATACATTTAATCTAGATGCCGACATTGACAAATGTATAGTGATCGCACAAAAGGCTTTTGCAACATCATTTTACATATCTCCAGCAATAACTACGGAGAAAATATCTAGTTATTCACAAAATGATTACGAGTTGACATTGCAAATGCAAATTTGATAAAGAATTTACGATTGAACATTTACAAAATTTACTAAAAATACTGACTACTGTAAAATTATCAAAAAACTTCAAATATCATCATAATTATCATTGGATGGTTTATGGCCTAGAATTCATCACAAGAGATAATTGAAAGTTAAAAACCTGGTGACATTGACGCTGCCGACATATGAAGATTGTTTTCGATAGTAGAAAAATCCAAGGGTGACACGTAAGAAGTAAAAGGAATTGTAAGTAATTGGCTGACACGAATGAATGGTTTGATGTCTCTAGTATACAGCTGTGATGAAAAGCCAGAAGCACTCAAGCTTGCCCAAAGATTGTCACTGTCCAACTTCTGACTAAATATTCTTGAGTCCAGCTTCACTCCAGCACAAGAGAGTGAATAGAGGATCAAATATATAGATAATCTACAAATATAATTTTAATACTTTTTTAAGCCCTCGGTACTTTGTTCCCAAGAGATTTATGATAGAAATTGTCTGGAGACATTAAAAAAAATTGCATGGTTAACTCTCACACAGTTTGAGGTGTGGGAAAGATCCTCAGAAGGTGATTGCATTGTGGCGCTGTAGTGTAACCATTAACCAACAAACACTGGAAAAGGAAACTGCCTTCCCTTTTGTCTCCAGATTGTTAGGAGGTTAATTGTTGACCCAGCTTGCTTAGAAAACAGAGGGTGTCTTGGCTGATGGGGTCTAGCATCTCAAAAGCAATTGGCAGAAAGATGTGCGTGGATGCCAGAATAAACAGCTACTGCAGTACTACCTTGAAAGCGCTATATAAATTTGCGAGAATTTTAGAGAATTTACTTACTTGCATTACTTGTCTCTATAATTGAAAGTGAATACTAAAAAGCTCAAGCATGACAAATATAGACACATTATATATGACTGCATAAAGAATTATGTAAGTAAGTAAGAAAGACAAAATTTATATAGCTCTGCCCAAAAGCTTGGTGCAGTGTACCAGCTTATTCACGAGCGCTCAATCTTGGTGACATCTGACATCCACAGTCCGTAATCCGTAGTCTGTGATGGTCAAGTTGTAGACCCAGGTAGGCAGTCGTTAAGGTAATATACTTTCTTAGTAAATACGTCTTCAGTTAATGAATTCTGTTGTTTAGAGGAAGCATTGAAACTGCTACTAACCCTGATGTTTCAATTGCTTCACACTGAGTCACAGTTTTTACAGAAGCTTGCAAACAAGATGACCCTGCCATAAAATGATCCATGTTACATTTAGCAGCATTTGTCAAATGTAACTACCCCTAATCAGCACCAGTTAATTCTTCATCACATTGTAATACCATTACAAGTCTTTTAAGGCTACATAATTATTATAATTGAATCTTCTATGAAACAAGAGTAGCAAAATAAATTAGGCTTATTTGCCAACAGAGTAAACAAAAGTTTTCTGCCTGGGACAAAAACACTCAACGTGGAGATAAGTAGACCATCAGAGACTGAGAGACACAGTTGATTCCTGTTCAATAGACTACCTAATACTAATTAGTCTTAACAATTGAGAAGCTTGACTAATTTCTTCAAGAAAAATAAGTTCTCCCCACCCCCATGACTCTAGCTTTACTACTTACACTGTATATGTAGGAGAGAGACTGTATATTTATGATGCTATTTTCTTCACTCATAGAAATAGGACACCACATTTTTTTTCTTATGCTAACAAACAAAAAATGTCAGCTCCCACGGTTCATATGTATCTGGGGAAAGTTTGACAAAAAGCCGAGTAGAGTTAAAACCAAAACTACAAACAAGACACAATTCCCAGAAATAGGCAGAGAAAATTTGGCAAGCGTACATACCTTCATGAGCTCTGGTGAGTACCGTTTCCAACAGCCCATAGGATGCAGGTCCAATAACTGGCTGCTGGAACCCAATGGAAAACAGGCTTGATTCCTCATACAAGCCACCTGGAATGCTGGTATCAGGGTCAGAAATAAGTGCAATGCCATTCAGAGTGGAAATTTTATCCAGCGAACCTGCTTGGATAAGATTAGCATCCAAGACTTTTCCATTCTGCATTATGGAAAAAGTGAACTTCAGTATAAATGACGCTGTAAACGCAATAGTACACGTTTCATATTAAAATAAGTGCAGTGCAGCATCATTGCCATCTGGCATTATCTTCTACAGTTTAGGGATGTCAATGGATACCCAGGCAAGTACCCATTGGAGTCCTATTACCCAGACAGTAAAATTGGGTATGGGTACCGTGGAAGCATGACCCTTATGTCAAACTCTCCTCCGTTTGCTGCAACTAAGGATAGAATTATTATTATTATTATTATTATTATTATTATTATTATTATTATTGAAAGTTAAGATTTAAGATTTATGTGGTAAATTGTCCTAGAAAGACTGCTTGAACACATCACAAAGTTCATGGTTGGTAGGTCAGGATTTAACAGAACGGTTGATCTCAAACAGTCAATCTTCATGATTCTTAAATATTTCCAGAGAAGGTGATGTTTGAACACATATGGGGAGATGATTCCAGGTTTTCGCGGCAGTAACCGAGATGGCATGATCGCCGGCAGTGGCGAGGTGTGTGCGTGGCACAAGGAGTGCTTCAGTGGAGCCAGATCTCAGACGCCTTCTACTGTCTATGTCTGCAGATCTCTGGAGTTCGGACCTCTAAGATAGGAGGGGCCAATGTCATACAGGCACCGATAGATGAGGGTTGCCAGCTTATATGTTATTCGCTTGGGGACCGGGAGCCAGTGTAGGTCGATCACCAGTGGCGTGATGTGATCATGCTTCCTTGATCAATGGATCAGGCATGCAGCCGCATGAAGTAATGTCTGGAGTCTGTCGAGGAGGTGTTTTGAGAACCCTGCTAAGGTGGCAGATTGATTCGTCTTTTTTTCAACAGTATTCAACAGCCATGCCACAAACTCTGAAATACATGCTTTGCTACACACCAGTAAATAGTAAAATGAATACCGAGCCAGTTAGATTGAATATTTCACATGGTTCTCGATAAAAATTGCAATATTCTGGAGAAAATGTTGAAGCTAACTAAAGCAGCAACTAAAATTACCCAATCTGTGAAATCATCGTCAATCGTTGTAAAGCCATAGCGGAAACATCCCCAGTTCCTGTTGTTAGAAAGAGAAGAAAACTAACGATCAACAATTTTTCCACTTACACATACAAGGGCGTCGGTGGGGGTGGGGTGCAAATACACCCACCTGGATAAATTGTGAAATTGTGAACAAAGTAAAATTACTAAAAACGTAAAAATTAGTCATAATAACAATGCACTATAGTACTAAGCTAAAATATGAATTTACCTAAGAATTTGGTGAATTTATCTTGTGACATTAAATTACTTATAATTAGTCCAATAGAACTTGACAACCTTGTACAGTACTATTTGTTTCTTTCATCACATGGCACTGTTTTGCACCCCACTGAAAAATTTCTGTGGACACTCACTAAAATCTCTTTAAATTGGAACATGTCACCAAGGCAAGCAAAATAAATAGTATATTAAAAATACTGTAAAAAGGCACATCTACTGTATATACTGTAGGGTATAGACTATGGTGAAATATCCTGACTAAGAATTTATCACGTACATGGTTGTCTCATTTCTGAAAATCATAATAATGTAAAAACTCAACAACAATGGAGCCAACCTAATATTTGCTGCAGTCTTAAGCCGAGATCTTTGTTCAACAATGGAAAATTCATAGATGAAATTCTTCCCAAGAACAATAACTTCAGGCTCTCCGCATCCCGAACCGCTCTCAAACCGGTGTCGAATATAACGAGCTTCTTCCAAACTGTCTGATTGCTGCGTTGGATGAAGGCATCGACAACCGTAGAACTCAATGCAGTCTCCACTGCACCATTCAGGGGAAACCCATCCAATTTGATGTAGTACAATACTTGCCAGACAGACGGTGAGTCCAGCAATGATGGGCCAGAAATCATAATCACTTTTTCAATTCCTGCAACTTTTACTTCTACTTCAGAGTTTGGTGCAACTGAAAGAGTCAAAGGCAAAATTCAACAAATTAATTGATAAATGGCTAAATGGTCAGAAAGATTGTACATAATCTCATCTTAGAGGAATTTAGCCAAGCTGTGTTGCAAACTGAATTTCAGATTTAAAATTCTAAGATCGGTGATTTGCTCTGGCGTACACTTATCAATGACCAATAGATAACTTGACAAAATGTACCACCTAAGATGCAACGATTAAATTGAGGTAGTGTTTTGATGAGATGGTACTAAATATATGTTAATGCTGTCAAAGAAATACTATTTTTACAGGATTTTTGCACAATTTGAACTTTATCTAGACAGTAGTGTCATTTCATACTTTTCCATGGGGGCAAGATAATTTTTTGGCCAATTTTGGCCAAATATTTTGGCTAATTTTGGCAAATTTGTAAATTTTTTATATTTTTTGGCAAATTGTTGGCGATTTTGCACATTTCACATTTATTTATTTATTTAATACACTATACATTATTTCTTCATTTTCTTTTGGGAGGCACAGTTCCCCTGCCTCCCCAAATGATGCCCGTGAATCTAGATTGTGTCAGGTTTCTTTCATTCAGTTTGCATGACATAATTAATCCCAGTGAAATACTTTCCTAACTGAAGGCTTATTGCAACATAAAACGGAACAAAAATCAAACCTAAAAGAGAAATGCACAATTGCACATATAATGGTATGACTAGCAATTCCAAAAAGTGAATTATGTCATATAAGATTAATTTTCATACTGTATCCATAGAGTTGTGTCAAGAAGGCTTCCAACAAAACTAGGCTAGAAGAATTTAACTGCTGATTTAGCAAAATGTGAAAGCTCTTCTTGTAATCATAAACGAATGAAGGACTGATATCGATGAGTTCATTTTTGGCCATTGATGAAGAAGAATGAAGCAGTACGTTGCTGAAAGCTGAATCATTCACATGCTCCATTGGAAGAAGTCCAGGATAAAGTGATTCACCAGCAAAAGAAGCTGTGAAATCAACACACCATGCCATAAATCTGAAAAATTAAACAAAAACATTCATATATACCGGTATATATATACCGGTATATATACATACATACAATCATACATATATATATATATGTAATATTGATAAAAAAAATGTGGATTATCAACATAAAGTTCTGCATTATGCAAAGGCAGCATACAGCTGGAAATAACACTGCACTAGTAGCTACAAAATAAAGACAGTCACCGAATAGTAAAGTTTCACAAATAATCCACACTGTCAGATATCTCCATTGACTTTTCTCTAAAAATTCTACTTCTATTCCAAAAATATCTACAGCTATCAAGACATCTTTGATTTATACCTAAATGGACCAATCACAATTGAGCAATATAATTTATACAGTACATTTACCCATCCAATGTAATGCATTCTCTTTGTCTCTTCACAGAAAGCACTAACTGCTCACTAACATTTGCTGAAATGGAAATACATACAACATACTAGCATAATTTGGTAAAAATCAATCAAATACTATCAGTGAAGGCATCTGATAAGATGCTGAAAAGTTTAAAAATTTAAAAAAGTTCTTAAAATGCCCAATATTTCCAATATTTTGTCCAAACTATGATCCAAAATGTTAAAAAGTAAATTTTAAATAAAAATTCAGTGAAAACTTTTATTCTCTCAGAAAAATGCAGCTTCTTAGTGCTTCGTCAGTCTTCAATATTTGAATCAAATGCAAATCATTAGTGGCTCAAATACAAATGCTTGAGCCAAACTGGTTTGAATAAATATAAGGACATAGCTTTAAAAATTATCCTCATGTTCTTGTGAAGTCTTATTTTACATATTTAAACAATCCAACAACCAGTGCATCCTACCAAAGCTTTGAAGAGTCTGACCCACTGCTGTCTGTAACAATTTCCCAAACATTACTAAATCACTCTGAGGAAACACCGCAAGACGCATCGCCACCGAAGACAGCGAAGACACTTCTGCAAGTGGATCCGAGTTCCCAGTCCACAGACGAGATGCAGAAAAGCGTGCAACAATCATCGACAAGTTATAATTGCTTATTGCATTATGTCGGAGTGCCGATAGCGTCCACTGGTCAACATTCAGCTGGTAGAATATTCTCAAAACAGAAGTCCTGTGTGACAAATGATCAAACGAAAAACCTAGACATAGCTGAATGCTAGGCTTTCTCGTCAAACTTTACATATTGATAACCAAATCCCCGCTCAATCTTTAATCAGAGGGTGGCTTCAATTGCAATCACATTCTAGTTATAGGAAGACTTAGGCATCTACCTCAATGCTCTTTCAGTAGCATTAGCTCATTCTTATGCTTTGGCATCAAGTCTCCCTCCAGTGTTTAATCTAGACTCTGGACTCCGGAGGGAAACTGACAAAGCTGGGGGAAATCAGCTAGGGGTTGTTGTTAGTTGATGCAGTATGCCAAAATTTCCGGGGGAGAATTTGAAATTTCCGGAGGGGGCAATTTTTCCCCCCGGAAACGGCCTAGATTAACGGTAAACCCTGATATCATCTTATTTTCTCTGGGATTCCTATTTCTGGTGTTCATAGGTTTTGTTGAAGAAATTCGATGGCTCAAGCAAGTACTAACTTTTAATGATCGAACCACATTTGACCACATATTATATATCTCTAGTATAAAATTATCATAAATATACAATCTGTTAGCTCACCCATTTCCATCCACATATTCCATCAATGACACAATATTGGCTTCAATTACAGAGCCCAAAAATTCTACAAAAGTTTACTAAATATGATAAGAAACTAAATACGAATAAAACACAAATCAATCAACAAATATTTGGATAAAAATTAAATTGCTAAAGTAATAATAAAAAACTATTAGGCTAATTACTTTAAACAAGTGATTATCTGCGCTATTGCGAAGTAATGGTTTGAACAAGAAAACGTTCTTCATATCTGCTAGAACAAGAAGCCAATATAATTACGCAATCTGTTGATGGCTGATACAATACGAGAACATGAAACAATGAAAAGTCACTGTAAAATGACACATCTTAAGATGCTCGGCCAAAATCATTGCAGATGCAGTCTCTATTTCTGTAGCTTCTACTACAAGAGTCAATAATTCAATAGACTGTTGTATCACATAGCACCTGTCAATCATTTATCAATAATTTCACATATGTTTGCTGTTGTTGAAGCTACAGCTACGATAGAATATATGCGCACGTTCTGTCTGCGCATATAAAATGAAAAATCGTGCCAGGAAACTCTTGCTTGAATTCCCATGCAAGCAAATTTTCCAACAGGCTTAGATCACCAGTGCTAAAACCACCAGTAACATAGAAACTAAACAGATTGTCGACTCTGTGAACGACATCAGTCGCAGGCAATACTGAGGTATACGGTTCTCCAGCTTGGCGATGGACGGCAACATTTAGCGACTACAGCCGAATTTAAATTTTCAGGCCAAACTGTTTCCCCACCGAGCATAAGAGAATATCCAATACTCCATAAAGAATAGCTAAAATGAAAACAACAGGAAAAGTGAAATTTATTCAATTACTATTTTCAGGGATCCATAAATAAGAACACAATTGCTCTCGTTTTAAGCAAATGAAAATGTGTGATTCAAAATAAATCATATTACAAGTTGTGGAGGAAATTGCTTAAATTAAACACAATTAAGTTGATCAATTGTAAAGGATTTACCCATCTCTTTCAACAAATTCTTCAATTGTTAGAATCCTGACAATTGCTATAAATACAACATTTATAATAAATTTATGAAAATTATAGAAAAACAAGAAATTTGGGCTGTCAGATGTCCAATATCGAGGTGCAAGCATTTTTCAGAATTTCAATTGTGAATAATGATCAATAAATTTAATCTTCAATCAGCTGGTTACCTTATGTTTATTTGCCTTACTTACCCGCTCAACTGGCCCCAAGCAAAATATGAAATAGAAAGTCTTATTTATTCACTTTGACTTCCAATTTGGAAGACCCTCAACATATATATTCTGCTCTTGTTCTCAGAATGCAAGATGATATATTTTAATGACCTAAATGTGCTCTGACAATTCAGTTTTAAAAATTAACTTTAATCAATAAGAAATATGCATAGTTACATTTACTGGAACATGTAGCCCCAAAATTCTCTTCTAATGCCTTAGCTTGCACTATAGATCAATGGCAATGATTTAAACTTTAAAAACAAGAAATCACTTTCCAGTTTAAAAATTCAAACCAAATTCTTAACTGGAATGACCTACCAGTATCTGAAAGACTCTTGAAATAATTTGTAAGTTTTTGAGAAAACTTATTTTGATCAGCAGACAAAGGGAGTTGCTTCAAAAACAGATGACATAACGAAGCATAACGTGTCATTTTCTCAAATTCTGATTTATCCAGTAGAATGTAGCTGCGACCGTGCAGATCATTTGAAGCAATTTTTGAAGCAAGACCAGAAGTTGGAACGAAGTCGTCTGGTAATGTGGATGCATCCAAGACGGAAAAGTACAAATCCTGGTTAGGAGTTTTAATAATGTAAAATAACACCGTGACTGATGACCTACAGAAATACAATATTCCATGACCTTCAACTTCTTAGCAATAATATATTTTAACATGTTTGAACAAACCATTAAGAAACAAACGATTAATTATTGGTCAGCATCAGTGTAACCACGAGGAGGCAGAGGCGGCCTGGACCCCCTAATAGAACCGAGGCCAGCTATCAGATTCATGTAAAACCTATGAGAAATTTGTATCAGCTGAGGATAAGGTAACAGCCGACATATGGTGTGAAAATATGCCAAAAATATCAAGAATTGAATGCAATATCACCATAAATTTTTAGCAGGAGCTACAACACTTCCCCAAGCCCTCTAGTCAGGTCTGACCAAGTTAGTCGCATCTAAACATGTTGGTCTGTAGAAATGATGGTACCCCATTGTGAATTTCTGGTTATCAGAGTGTTGGTCAGTAAAATTAATCCATGCTCACTGATGGTAAACTTTTGACCAACCGACTGAAATATATGGACATGAAAGGCTTGAGCAGCAATGGATCTTATTTCAGATTTAGAATTACTTTCATTAACGTCCAAAACTGTTTTGTTATACACGACACAGAGTTACTGGTATTTATACTTGATGTTTGTCTGACAAGTAATTTTTGTGAATGTCATCCAACTATCTGTCAATTGTCACTTATACATGCATGACTTAACATTTTCAGCAAAGTTTTGCTGTTTATATTTTAATGATGTATAGAGAATATCTTATTTTGTGTTTTTTGTTTGTGTTTATTTTTTGTGTTTGTGTTTGAATTTGAAACAAACTGTTTGAATGTCCTTTATGAAGGCTTCTAGAAATTTCATATTGCTGTTATGTATTCACTCACCCTGATGCATTAACATACTCTTCTGCAAAGACAACAGTTGCGATGCTTTGATTCGTGATTAATTTCATCGTCTCTCCTTGCAACAACGAAGACATTGCATCTTCGATGCCCTCAAAATTGAAAATTCTACCCACTATTGGCTGGTAGAAACATTCAGATCTGGACACAACAGAGTCGTCAGACATATCGCCAATCACAAATTGGTACTTTTCACCGTTTGGCAATTTAACGCCCTGCAACAGCGACATCCACTCGGCCATAGGCGGGAACAACGACTGGTAGCGGCGACCATCCACCAGGGAGCCGTTGTTAAAGAGAAACCATAAAATTCGATTGAAAGAAAATCTAGAAGCAAAGAAGACAAAAAATGCTCAGTTCTAGTGCAATAGAACAGCCATAACTATAAGACGATTTTAAAAATAAAACTGCAAAGAGAGCGTCAACATAATTGGATAAGAGTACCTAATTCAACCAAACATAGACTAATCAGCCTGAATGAGCAGCTATATATAACTGAGAACCATCAATACCTTTTAGTTTTGGTAAAATAAATATATTCTTCTGAGCCAACAACTCTGACATCTGCAGCTGCATAATTTGGAACTGAAACAAAAATCAAATTCAAAATACAACAGTATTATTACCTGCAGAGATGGATAAGTAATGTAACAAAGATTTTTTATTGTCTTCTTTACAATAATTTCAATTCAACATGCAAAGGAAGTCAGATTCATTTGCCACAGCTCCATTCTTACTACATACAATGAGTACAGTAAATTGGCATCTTCAAGAGGTAGAGATGCAATCTTCATCGAGAGAATCTGCAAATCTGAAGCCCTGGGTCAATCTCCTCACATATAGTTCTATTTTCAGAAAGCTATTTTTTACTTTATTTTTTTGATGACTGTTATTTTATTTATTTTTATTGGACTCTGTAGTCTGTAATGTGTCCTTGCTCCTGACAATTTGGTAATATGGCGCACAAGAAATTGTCAGTTTAATAATAATAATAATAATAATAATAATAATAATAATAATAATAATAATAATAATAATAATAAAATGATTTACTATTACACAACAATAAAATCAGTGATCTGCACTAAATAAGATTATACTTCTACACATACTTTTTCTGATCGTTCTTTCACAACACCCTGAATCATGGAAAATGTTGAATTGACAGGATGGTCAAAAACAGAGATAAAGAAGGCCCAATCCAACCTCAAAGCATTCATACTCTCGCTTGTTTTCACAAGTTCAAAGGGTATGTTGTCACTGGGTGACAGGAGTGCCATCAGTTGCTCAGATGAAGGCGGAACAAAACCCAATGTCTTCGGAATGACAGCAATAGATGTTGCATTGCAGACGTAATAAACAAGTCGAACAACTAGCGTACTGTAGAAATAATTTTTAAAAACTACATGTATGCATATAAGATAACAATCAACAGTGTGGGAGCTATTAAAAATAATCAGATGCATTAGGTCCTTTAAATCATATTTGGATTCCATTATTAATATATATCTTGGTTGGCAAACTGAAGTTTGCAAGCCACATGCAGCTCTTCTAGCAGAATCTGCGGCTCACAAAAAGTTTTTAAAATGTTTGTGGATCAGATTAACAGATCAACAAATGCATACATTTGCCACAAAACAGTAATGATTTTGTCTGTTTGTCAATTTTATCATAGCTCCCATAAGAATCAGCAGAGATTTAATGAAATTTTGCAAAGAATTGGATCACACTACCTTGTTTTCGTGTCTAATTGTGGCAAAGCGGCTCCCAAGCTCTTGGAAATTGTCATTTATGGTTCACACCTTCTATGGGTTTGGCCACCCCTGATATATCTAGTATGGTTTCATACTTGGTTTGGGTTAGTGTTCTATGGACAACGCAGCAATTTGGAGATACTGATTACACAACATCAATGATATAAGAAAACAATAATCAGTTACAGCAAAAGCTAAGACAAGATTTTCTTACAGCCATACCATTCAAGGGTAATATAATATAAACAATTTACATGGAAGTGGGTAAAATGTTTCGTTGCAACGTGTGATGAAGCAAAACCATTGCTGTATAAAATAGAAAAGACGGAACTTTATTCCCATATTTATGCATATTGTGCTGTGCCAGGACTTTGAGTTGTGCCATAGAAACTTTGTAGACTTACAGCACTTAGATCCTCCTGTCCCCTACTGTACTTACTAACTTTCCATTCCATACTAATGTACTTACTTATAGTTTAATAATAACAATTATGTGTATCAGCATCAATTGAATGTTCGACACTTGCCCATTAGAAAGGTAGAATCTCTCCTGTTTCACAACCTTCACAGTAAAGTCACTCGGAATTCTTGAATTGTTTTTCAGGTAGCGTGCAAGCAAGTCAGTGACTTTCACCAAGTCTCTATAGTAGACAACATCCTTCACAAAGATTCCATAACTGTCATTGGCCCTGAACCACTTAGCGGACTGACAGACGCTGGTCATGATTCCCAGATTTGACAGTTCTGCATTAACTGAAGAACTGTGCGGGTTTATTACTGAGTCGGGCAGCTCGGTGTCAGACACTCTACTGACCAACCAGAAGTTGATGAGAGTCAAGTCCTCTCTGAAATAGAAGACAAATCTGCTTTAAAAACGGTTTCCAACAGCATCTATTGAAAAAGACAAAGAGCATCAAGAGAAATAAATAAAATAATTCAGACATTTAATATCTCTGAACATCTCATGATACAGTGGAACCCATTAATCAATATCATTAATTATAACCTGCATAATCGCATAACAACATCAAATCGGTGTTTTGTGTACAATTAATTATCAGACATCCAGCTATTCGCATAGCCCAGTTAATCTAAGGTTTGCAACGGCACTTATGTGACGGGTTTCACTGTATCAATGATGACACAGGAGCTAGGTTTAGTGACTTACCTATCCAAAACAAATTGAACAGCAACAAATCAAGTGTTTTCACAATGAAAATAAGAACTACAATCCTATATTCATTACCAATAGCAAAAATGATTAACCAAATATTTCCTGAAATATTTTCAAAACTACAGGTCTTTAAACAAGGACACCTTTATGGTATCATAAATCATAAAATTCACATATCTACTTTAAAATGTCACCAATTTCAAAAGTATCAAAATTACAGGCGTACGGTATATTTTCTCTGATCCCACTCGCTTAGAATGCAATTTGCAGAATCCTTCAATTAAATCAATGGTGCTCCCTAAGTTCTAATAATAATAATAATAATAATAATAATAATAATAATAATAATAATAATAATAATAATAATAATAATAAAGAGATTTTAAGTGGTTTAGGAGGCTAAGTAAGCCTGTGTGAAAACCACTCTAAATGTGAAATACAAAACAATATGAGTCAAAAACTCTGTCCCCCCTCAAAGCTCAGTAGGCCATATGGACACTGACGTTCACAAAAAGTACCATAAGATGTAGTATCAGATGAATTTTACCCAGTAAGTGCAATAAGTTCTTGGGCATCTCCAATGAGAACACGAGCAGACGATTTCTGAGTCCAAGCTGCATAAGTCAAAATTCACAAAGTTGGTACTTAACAATGGCCTCTTTTTTACAAACCAATGCAAATCTATCAAATGCATATGTAATATATAACTAATGACTCTGTCCAATAAAAACTTAAGTTTGATGCTCACAAAATCTACAGATTGCCACTAAAGATCACGATATCCTGACAGCTACTAAGGCTTACTAAAAATAATTTAAAGTTTTGTATGTGATCACATAGCAGTTGTTACTAAAGATTGAGATCATATTGGAGATTGTCAAGCCTGCAGCACCCATGACCATGGAATCTTCTGATTCTTAGGGTCCTTATGCAGACAGTGATCAAAGTTATTCTGCCCAGCATTTTTAAAAACTGTAAGCAGGGAATGAAAAGCACAGACATCAAATTTTTGACACCAAAAATATGTTAAGAATTACATCAGATCACATGGCAGGTAATTAAGTATTATTAAGTTAGATATGGTCCTGTCTTTCAAAGACCAATTTACTGATTTGCTTCATTAAGCTGAAGTCTCAACACACAGTGAAAATCTATATAATTGAATTTGATAAAAGCCAAGACAACAAAGTTAGAATTACCGGAATTCAACAGTCCATAAGCATTTCTTAGTGCTACGGAAAACTTGCTCTGGACAGAAATATCCAAATGACTGCCATAAATGACAATTTGGAACCGGTTTGCCGGATCAAGATGAGATACATCCATTTTCATGTCATCGATTTGGTACATTAATTGCTGGTACTCATCTGGAGAGACTTTTGTAACATTGTTAGTCCTCCAATCAGTGAGGAGATAGTAATACTTCAATTTCAACTGCCAGTTGCTAATAAGTAAAATAAATTCAAGAATCATTGTGTTTAGTTAATGGCTAGCTTTGTATGGAAATGATCATCACAAAAAGTGGGCCAAGCATGCACAGAGCCACTGTAATCGTAAGACCAGTCCTAGTACTGCACTGATCTCTTGAAGGGACTGATACCCTGGATTGCCTGGCCGGATACCCTGGATTTGGCCTGGATCTTTAATGATTTGGATTTGGTGTGCCATCGGTTGATGCTCCTGTGTATTATGAAGTGGTACTATAGAAGTTTAAGATTAGATTAGATATATAAGTGCGTAATGTGCATAATAAAATATTATTATTACTATTACTGTTGTTATGGATTAAATAATGAATCGAGTTACCTAAGAAGTGATTCCAAAATGTTTTGCAATAACAAGTAATATTGTTGCAATAAATATATTTTACAGACAAAATCTATTTCTATTATCAGTACATTATGACAACAAATTTAAGGAATCCAAGAACTTTAAAATGTATAGAAAGCAGCTAGTCATATGCTAAGCATTCTAATGAATACATAG
This sequence comes from Metaphire vulgaris, assembly GCA_018105865.1. NCBI lineage: Eukaryota > Metazoa > Annelida > Clitellata > Crassiclitellata > Megascolecidae > Metaphire > Metaphire vulgaris. Next base: position 25,660,815 of record CM030833.1, read on the forward strand.
AGGATCCAATCTATAGCCAAACACTAGTCTACTTACTTATCAACGCCCTTGTCAATATAGGCTTCAAGTATTTCCAATTGGATGCTGTAGTTCGACAGCCTTCCGTTTCCTTGCCATGGAGGCGATATGTATAAAGGTGCTCGACTGAGTGAATCATCAACAACTGTAAAACAATCAACAAAATAGATATAGGTATAAAGAAATATTCAGTTCAGGGGCGGAAGATGGAAGAGTGGGTTACGTGCTGGAGCGTCAGGCTGATGGAACGGGTTCAAGCCCTGTTAGTGCCCCTAGTGGCTTTCACACAGGCAGTAACGCCTCCTAAGCCACTTTAAATCATGCTAAGTTTTAAGTTTAAGTATCCAGATCAAGCTAAACCAAAGTAAACAAATTCAAGTCAAATTTATCTCTTAAACAGTAACTTTAACAACAGCACTCTTTTCATTATAAAGCAAACTATTTTTCATGCATGTAATATAAGTAAATAAGACCGCAGCAGATATACTCAAGATACACATACCAACAGCAACAGGTGCGATCAGTATCGACAGAAGCTGATTCAAGAGCTGTCCCTGCTCAAATGGATTCAGGTCTGGGAAATTATTCGAATGTAGTTTGAAGATACACAATCAACTGGTCTTGTTGACTTAGCGTTGTAGATGTTGAAACAGATGAATTATTAGTTGAGGCTGTAACTGAACTAATATTTGACACAACAGTGACAGAGGTCGAGCCTGCAGCAGCTGATGTGGCAGAACCAGGAGTCAATGAAGAATTGCCTGCAGAAGGTGTTATTGGGAAATAGGGAATTTAGTTGTACTAGTGAGACTACTGGCTGAAGATATAACTGCAGATGAATTAGTTATACCAGTGAAGACTGGTGGAGATGCAGAAGAATTGGTTATACCAGTGAAGACTGGTGGAGATGCAGATGGATTTGTTATTCCAGTAAAGATTGTTGGAGATGCAGAAGAATTGGTTATACCAGTAAAGACTGGTGGAGATGCAGAAGAATTGGTTATACCAGTGAAGACTGGTGGAGATGCAGAAGAATTGGTTATACCAGTAAAGACTGGTGGAGATGCAGATGGATTTGTTATTCCAGTAAAGACTGGTGGAGATGCAGAAGAATTGGTTATACCAGTGAAGACTGGTGGAGATGCAGAAGAATTGGTTATACCAGTGAAGACTGGTGGAGATGCAGATGGATTTGGTAGTCCAGTAAAGATTGTTGGAGATGCAGATGGATTTGTTATTCCAGTAAAGAATGGCGGAGATGCAGAAGAATTGGTTATACCAGTAAAGACTGGTGGAGATGCAGATGAATTTGGTAGTCCAGTAAAGATTGTTGGAGATGCAGATGGATTTGTTATTCCAGTAAAGACTGGTGGAGATGCAGAAGAATTGGTTATTCCAGTAAAGACTGGTGGAGATGCAGATGGATTTGGTAGTCCAGTAAAGAATGTTGGAGATGCAGATGGATTTGTTATTCCAGTAAAGACTGGTGGAGATGCAGAAGAATTGGTTATACCAGTAAAGACTGGTGGAGATGCAGATGAATTTGGTAGTCCAGTAAAGATTGTTGGAGATGCAGATGGATTTGTTATTCCAGTAAAGACTGGCGGAGATGCAGAAGAATTGGTTATTCCAGTAAAGACTGGTGGAGATGCAGATGGATTTGTTATTCCAGTAAAGACTGATGGAGATGCAGAAGAATTGGTTATACCAGTAAAGACTGGTGGAGATGCAGAAGAATTGGTTATACCAGTAAAGACTGGTGGAGATGCAGAAGAATTGGTTATACCAGTAAAGACTGGTGGAGATGCAGATGGATTTGTTAATCCAGTAAAGACTGGTGGAGATGCAGAAGAATTGGTTATACCAGTGAAGACTGGTGGAGATGCAGATGGATTTGGTAGTCCAGTAAATATTGTTGGAGATACAGATGGATTTGTTATACCAGTGACAACTGTGGGAGATACAGAAGATTTGGTCAGAGCAGTAAAAACTGTAGGAGATACAGATGGATTTGTTATTCCAGTGAAAACTGTTGGCGATGCAAAAGAATTGGTTATACCAGTGACAATTGTTGGAGATGCGGATAGATCTGATGAGCTACTTGCACTGAATGAACCAGTTAAACTGGCTGAAACACCTGTAACTACTGAAGGTATAGTGGTTGAGCTCACAACTGAAGTTGTGCCTTTTGTATAGAAATTTCACAATTCATTCCAGTAAATCCTGAAATGAAAAAAAATTATATAAACACTAAACTTGCTGATAAAGTATCCAAAGTACTATTGCGTCATTTTAGTAAGAACATATCTGCCTCAATATATATTTTAGTACAATGATTTCAAACATATTTCAATGACTTTTACTTCAAAGCATACGAACCAGATTGGCAGCAACAAATGGAACCCAAACAGAATCCTCCATTGAGGCACTGGCCCAAGCAACCTGTGGAATTATAGCCATCGTTTTCAGTACAGTTTGCCACAACATTCTTCCATCCTGACATGCAGACTTTCTGACCACTGGAATCACAGGAATAATGGGCACTGCACGTATTTTCTGAACGACAAAATGTGTCGCAGTTAGGACCATAGTAAAATTCAGTACACGGAGCCTGCGGTATTGATGAGCACTGTGGTTGCGGTGGCTGAGAAGTAGTCATTGAAGAATTACATGTGGAAATAACTGCACCAATTCTTTGGCATCTGACACCAGAGAATCTAAAAACCAATATAAAATTTACAACCTACAGCAATATAAATATAATAAAATTTTGCACTAATATGACACGTATAAATGTCTCTTTATGTATTAAAATTTTTTAAAAACTGGTGCAGGTTTGAGGCAGCTTTTTGCGATATCTTTAGGGACACTTTTTCTGGGCACAGTGTATATCTATTCCAGCTATAAGAATAGTGAGCCTCACGGTATGAGACCTTAATAAGTTTAGTCAAAAACTGATTACTTAGATGATGGTGATGCCAAAAACTCCATCCATAAAGTTGATTTTTTTAAGGAAGAAAAAACTGAAATGGCTTGGACATATAATACGAATGAAAAACAGTAGATTGCTAAAAAGAATTTATAACGATAAAAAAACAGGGAAACGAAGACTGGGACAGCAGAGAACAAGATGGACAGATCGATTTAACCAAAATAGGACTGAAGCCAGAAGAAAGAACATAGAGAAGTTGAAATTAATTTCTAAAGCAGTGGCATGACATAATAAGATGAGCAATGATTGACTGATTTAATTGGTATGAAAGAATCATACATTACTATGGTGATGCTTGATCTTAATCTGGATAGGTTATGAAAAATAATTATGTAATGCAAGGTTTTTATTGCACCTCTTCTATTTTTACTCAATGACAATCTCAGTTTACAGCGATAAGACCAGCTTTGGTCATAAAAGTTATTGCTGTCCTTTTTTAAATCACACTTTATCATAAACAGCTCTACTGTGAAACAGACTCAACCCAGTAAAAGCATTTTGAAGAGCTATACATATATTTTGATGCTCAGATCTCTTTTCATCCAAAATAAGAAAGTCCACAGATCTTTAACATGGCATTATGAACAAATAAAGAGAGCATAATAATAATAATAATAATAATAATAATAATTTATTATTATTATTATTATTATTATTATTATTATTATTATTATTATTATTATTATTATTATTATTATTATTATAAGAGCTAACCCTGGAAGACAAGAGCAGGTGAAGCTAAGTCGGTTCACTCTGTTACATGTGCCACCATTACAAGGATTTTCAGCACATGGATCATCTTCATACTCACATTGATTTCCAGTATATCCTAAGAAATTTCAATTTCAAGCATAAACCTAATTCCGACTAATGAAAAATCATGATGATATGTGATGGTATAATCTCATTAGAACAGTTTCCAGATCTTTTCTAATATTTAATTCAATCTTTGACTTGGTATTTAAATTTTAGTTGTTCAGCCTATTTGAGAAATGCCAAGCTCAAAATATATAAGTACTAATGATAAAACTTTAAAGCTTGGCCATTATATTATTTCAAATTAATGCAAAAATTTTCGAAAAATGCAGAATGCAAGTTCCAGATAACATAGCTAATCATTATTGAACATTCAATTTCTTTTTACCAGGTTGACAGCAACATTTGTTGGAACCATTCTGTTGAGTACAGCTTCTCTGAATGAACAGTATTGATCTAAAACACAAGTCAGAGGTCCAATTGCAACGTGACAGGACTTATAAATAATTTTGACTTATGGCAGTTTGAATAGCAAGCAAATTTTTCAGGAAACTTTAAAAATACTTTACATTGACTATTTTATAAAACTGCTTTACATAGACAGGATTAGTAAGTAAGTAAAACTAAATTTCTATAGTGCTGCCCGAAAGCTTGGCGCAGTGCACTAGCTTGCTCATGAGCGCTCAATCTGGATAAAATCTATAGACTGTAATCCATTGTCTGTGGTGGTCAAGGTTGTAGATCCAGGTAGGCAGTCAAGTAAATTTGAAACAGTTGCAAACTTGGTTAAGTTAAATACAGCTTTAAAGACACCATAAAGATAGATTACGGCAAACTTAATCAAATAATAACTATTTAGTTTCCAAAGCATGAAGTTATCCATAATAGAGCAAGACCGAAGCTGAAATTTGCAGTATTGAAATAGGACTTATTCATGAAGAGTCATATTACTAAATATTACTAAAGAAAATCCAAATAGCATTTGTAAGCACCATTTCCAACGTCGAGTGTCACTTCTAAATGAAGAATGCAACTTAAATGTAGGACTGCATATTCATGAAGAGTCATATTACTAAAATAAATTACATTAAAGAAAATTCCAAATTAGCATTTTATTATTATTATTGCTGAAAGTTAGCTAACAGCCATGAAGAGTCATTTCAAACAAAATACGTGATATGAAATAAGTTAATCACTTCTAAAGGCCTATAGAAGAATGCAAATATAAAATGTAATGCAACCATTTTCTAAAGAAAACAAATGACAGCGCCATTTTCCAGTTAATCGAAGAATGCAACTTAAATGTAATGCAACCGTTCAACATGACAGGTTCTATTCAGGGGTTTCTATTCAAGCTTCGGTTTCTATTCACCCAAACACAGACGTTGTTATAGATAGGTCTATGCAGTGCCAGTAACAATGCGATAAAGTCTGTAGTCATAACTCCTTTGATAAATAAAGCCATCATTATCAGTTCGCAAACCCGGCTGTGGCCGTTGCAAGCACCCACCAATTTCGATCATGTTCAGTTTCCTATGCCTATGCAAATGTTAATCCGAAGTCACGAGATATTTGCATACGACCTTTGAAACTAAACGATTCAAAGCATTGGAATCGGCGATCAAATTGATCAATTAAGGTTATTATAGTCACTTGACTCACTTCCTTCAAACCGTCTGCCCCATAATATCCCCCCTTAATCCCCTTATGACTTCCAATTACATTAATGATCCATGTTAACTATCAAAAGCAAATGCTACAATTGCTCTATTGAACATTATTCATTAGGCTTCTCAGACACTCAACATTTGAAATTGAATTAGAGAGTGTACATAAACATCATAAGCAAGACTTTATAACAACGAAAACCTTTTACAGTCGTAATTTATATGACGCCAAATGTTCGGCTTATGGCGATACTCATACTTAGTTAAAGCGAAGCTTGGCGAACATTATGAAAGCGATTAGGCGAAGCGAATGTTGGCGAATATGAATGATTCCTTAGATTCGCGCAGCTTCTAACTTCGGTCTCGCTCTAATCCACAAGCATAGCAAATGTACAATATTTTCATGAAAATGTATTTAAATGAGGCATTCTATTAAATACAATAGCAAATAATTACAGCCTCGTATGAACGCTAAATACTAACCAGCATTAACAGCTGATGTTGGAATTGTAGTAAAGCTGCTGAAAAGATAAAAAGCTTCCTGATGAAGCTTTTGGCAGAGATGTTAGAGCCAGAGGCAAGGTTGTGAAGCAGACAATGGAACTGGAGCAGTACTGGAGGGTGTGCCAGCCAAACCCGTTGTAGCTGATGGGATGACAGTAGTATCAAGCACCAGAGGAAATTTTTCGCTCACAACTGTTATAGAGGTTGGCTAGAATTGTCGGAGCAAGGGTATTTGAAAGACGAGACCAAGAATCAAGATCATAGAAAAGATGATCGACCAGAGGAGCGACGCAATGTTCCTGACGAGATCGGGAGTTGCTCGTCCATTTGCAAAAAAATACCTCAGCGACACCACGGTAACGTCGACACCCGAATCTCTTAATCGAGAAGCTTCATTTATGAGTGTTCCAAATTCAGGTGTTGGCGTCTCGCCATCGTAGACGAGGATCACCGAACGATATGCAGCGTGTCGACCACCATTCCTTGCCAAAAAGGCTTCAGTCCGTGCCAGTCGAAGTCCATCCCGCAGATTCGTCTTTTGCCCAAGATATGGTAGAGCATCGATTCTATTCTGAAAGAGTGATGGAGTGGGAGCATCATTGAGCTTGATTGCCAAATGAGCAAAGTCGCTGAAGACAATGACTCGAACTGAAAGTCAGAGCGTCCCAACGGTAACGCGATCGCTTAAGCTTTTAGCAAAGGTTTTCATGTACTGCCAATTACTGGGATCTAGATTGCTAATGCTTCCAGAACTATCCAAGATTAGAACAACATCGAACATCTGACATGGACCAATTCCTGCAATAAATATAAATAAACATGAAATAGATATAAAAAGAAAATAAATGACGATGCAACAATAAGATAGTACAGATAATAATAATCAATTTAAAGTAAAATTAAATATAATTGAAACAATTTTGCAATCAATTTTCATGCAACATATGCATTTTAAACTATACTATTATAATTAGATATTCTGAAGAAATCAACCAAATTCAGACCTTCACTGCCTGTGGGAGGTACAGAAGGTGACAAGCATGTATTACTTCCAGACCATATGTTGCACCCTGAACCTGTCCATTGTGGTGAGCACACCTTTTGACCAGTAACATTGTCGCACGTGTAATGACCATCGCATGTATCAGCTTTAGTACAGTGAACATTACATTCAGCAGTGTAATAATTTGGATCACAGACAACAAGTACATCAAGAAGAATTCTAGAACAAATTAAACAAAGCTTTAACACAATTGCAATTAGATGACCATGATCTCAACAGAAGCTCGGCGTTAAGATCAGAATTACTACCAGTACCTGTATAATAGTAATGTCATGCAAAGATCATAATTTATAGATGATAAAAACCTCATAAACAGTGTCACTGCAAGTTAAATTAACCTAATTATATTGTGCCCAAATTCAATCAATTCTGTTAATTTATCAATTGACACATCAGTTTTTAATATGCACATGAGTTTTACCATGGACTACATGCAGGCTGAGTAAACTAAATTTTTGCAGCCAATTATCTATTAAAATTATTGATTCAAAAATGCACTGTTGCATGGAAAGCTTGAATCAGGTTCTTACTGTGTTTTGAAGACTTGTCTGCTTCCTGGATATGAAAAACTTGAATTGGATTTAATAGAAGTCACTGTTGATCCAGGTATTGTGGTAAAAACTGTTGTTGGGAAACTATTAAGAATGGTTGGAGAAGAGACAGGATTTTGATTGCCTGACTGTGGTGAATAAGGAACTGCTGACATGTTCAGCATTATTATAAAGTAATCAACAAATTCGTTTCTTCCAGCATCAATATCATATACCAGAATCTTCAGCGGAAGGTGACCCTAAAAGAAATTTAGCCATTGGGTGAAGATTATGGCTTCTTCTATCGAAGGAATCATTTTATAATATAGAGATACATTCAAGTCCATACGACAAGCATGAGAATTTGTTTATATGATTGTACTTTAATAAGCTCATTCATGGATGCCTTGATATCAAGAGACTATGCACCTGTATTTATTACCATAGTATAATGGTAATTAAGTTTGTTTAACTTGTTTAGAAAAAAGTAATTGCAATTAAAACAATAAAATTAATTAAACAATCAAGCAGCCTTGCTAGAAAGACAGTCAGTAAGTGGTATAGAGTGCCTAAGCTTAAAAACTCTTCAAAACAAATTTTGATGTTTTTTATCACAATTAGTGCGCATATAAGGGATTTCGACCCATTGCAAGTTGTTGCAGCATCCGAATATTGAAATGGCACTGATGAAATGAAGCATTTGAAAGAATACCGTAGGTCTGTGAATTGAAAATTGCTGACTAATGTATTCTGGATCAGGATAAGTTTCAATGCTTCTTTCAGAAAGCAAAATTAATTTTACTCATTCACATTTGAACAGAACTAATCTTGTTAATGCCATTTGGGTAAACTGTACTAAAAAGGTAGCATACCGTCCATGAGTTCAACTGGTGAATCAAATTTGAACCTGATGAAGCATAAACATAATAGACCTTGGTCGTGCAAACAGGCATCGGTGAACTAAATAAAACAAGCACCAATATGAGTGATAAGAAAAATTGAAATTAATTTGAAAAGTTGCTAAATAAAATGGCTAGAAATTGTCTCTACAAGAGCCCATGTAATACAACTGATTGAGAAATTATCAAGCAAGCCTAAATGAAACATAAATAAAATGCTGTGGCATATTCCAAAGATTTTTGGAACTATATATGCATATATATATATATATATATATTAATTTATAAATTTATATATATATAAAACAACTGAAAACACACTTGTTTAACATATCATTATAAAAAGGATTTACTTATGTGTGTGTGTGTGTGTGTCAGAAATCATCCTGTATAATGTGTGTGTGTGTGTGTGTGTGTGTGTGTGAAATAATTTTGTAATTTTAAAAATCCTTACAATTCCCACATTGCATTTTAATTGTGACAGATGATGAACAACAGCTTCTTAGTTTCACTCTGTGGAGCAAATTTTTTGCTGTACATACGCAGGACCTTACAGACAACATTACCATTACAATTATTTAAATTTCTAGTTGGAGTAAAAATCTAGTACAGCTTTGGAATGGCTCTGCAAAACACACAATCCCAGCAGAGAATTCTTACGCCTGTTCTTATAGACTGAAAGTTCTTTGAAAATTAGCTGAAGAATAATGCAAATAAATTAACTGTTTCAGTCTGATTGTTTAATAATCACAGTTTATCTAACTGGCAAGTGAACTTAAACAAAGACAATCTATCTAGTGCCAGTTAAAATCATTAGCAGCAACTAAACTACAAACTTATCAGAGTTTCAAAATCTCACTGCTAATAATTATCTACTGAACGGCTATTAAATCAAATCAACTCAATACATTTTATCCCGCCATCAAAATAATGCATTGGGCATAAGTCAATGGTAGCCCGAAGTTGAAATCATTGGTCAGAATCATGTCTATGCTAGTTAATGGAATGAATTTCATAAATAAGTCTGATTTTGATCGGCTCCAGTTGAGGGTATAGGCAAACAGATTAGACATTGCAGCATCAACAAAATGAGTAAAGACCAAGAAACTATTTAAAGCCAGGCTTGGTTCTAGAATGACAACATCCTTCCTTGACAAAACATTTGTCGAAAGATTTGCGCGTAAATTTTAAATGCAATTTTAGCTGTCTTCCTTACTAATTCATGACAAGTACAATATAATTTATTTAAACATACGGATCATGGAAGCAAATGAGATAAAGCAGGTCACATGCACTCCCACAAAGAGGGTCACAACAATCTCCATCAAATTTTCGTTCGTATGGATTAGCAAAATCCAGAAATGATATTTTAACAGTTGCAGTTGATTCCGATGTTGGAGTCTAAAAGCATAAATGGAAGACCGTAATAACAAATAAAAAGAGTAAAAGAATTTAATTCATGGACTCAATTGAACTAAAACAAAGGATGTCAGTTATTTAATATAATATGTTTACAGATTCCATTAAGGTTTGAGTAAAAATTCAATGTCAGTAAAACTGAGGAGACTTGCAAGGTTTCACTATGTAAAATTGAAATACTTAGATATAATAATAATTATGCACTTCTATAGCACCATTTCTAATACCCAAGGGTATCAATCAATGGTACTTCAAAATCCATCAGCAAAAGACCAAGTCATTTTTAGAGATCAGCCAGAGGAAAGCATCAAGGCATACTGTGGAGGAAATGCTAATTGGAAGAGATGCATTTTAAGCCAAGATCTGAAAATACTCAGTTTATTGGAAGATCTGACAACCACTTCATAATTAATGCATGGAAGCATCAGCCGATGGGCATTTATTTTATTGGAAGATCTGACAACCAGAGGGAGAGAGTTCCAGATACTTGGCACATGATCAAGATATAGTGTCATTTCACAATGCATGGAAGCATCAGCCGATAGGCATGCCAAATCACAATCACACGATCCAGGTCAAATCCCAAATATCAGGTCAGACAACCAGATTTGTAATTATAACATAGTAACTACAAAGTATAATCATAATTATTGTAGTAGATAAACGAGATCTAATAAATCAATGTTCCTACTTCCCACTTTTAAATACCTCTGAGAACATTAAAACTTTTAGTGAAAATTATGACAATGCAAATTCATAATTTTCAGTATACCTGTATGCACAAGAGCAAAATTACACAAATGAGCCACGACAGAATTCCTTTCATTTTGGTCAGAATACAACGGAAAGTTCAAGACATAAGACCCAACACTAAAACAGCTCCAACATAAAATGACTATCGGTACTCCTCGATTCCCTTCACTCTAGACTATTTCCAACTCAAAAATCCGACAACTCTTCACATCTACCAATGTGAATTGACTTTCTCTACAGAGAAAACTGGTAATCAGAATGTAGGCTATATGGAGCAGTAACCAGTATTTCCCATTGTCCGACTTCAGTGGACAGGAACTCAAACTGTTTCATACTTAAACGTTTAAGCTCCTTACCAAACAACTTAGGCAAAACTCGAAAGTAGAAGAGGCCAACAGAGCGCCCACTCGTGCGTTGAAATCACTCAAGTGTATCACGAAAGGCTTCTTCTGTTGTGTAGTGACAGATGACATCCTTGGTATGCCTAGCGCTGTGTGATAACATTCTGCAAACCACGACCCGTTAGTATAACCGAGGCATGGAACAGTGGACTTCTTTGCGGTCACTGTAAATTTTTAATTGATGGCAGAAATTTTGCTTCTGTACACAGGGCCGCCGAGAGAAATTCCGGGCCCCGGAACAAAAAAATTTGCGGGCCCTTTAGAAAAACCTGACAAGCAAAAAAACGTTATCAACTCTCCAAAAACAGCCTGATAAGCAAAAGAAACGTTATTGTCACCGGATCTGGGTCCCTGAAAACTCCATGGGCCCCGGTACAATGTACCGGCTGCATCCCCTCTCCTCGATCAGGCCTGTCTGTACAATTACGGCCAGTTTATGGTATTTGGAGGCGCACTATGCGCCTTCCCACCCTGGGAAAGGGAGACTGTCCGGGCAAGGCCCTGCCAGACAAATTGTGAGACTAACAAGTTTAAAATGCCCGAATCATTTCAATCGGTAATCATCAAACCTATATAATGCAATGAATGGACATGATCAATGTTCTTAACCCTTTAACTACAGCGGTGGCCACAAAGCCGAAATAGCGGCCTTACGCGGTGAAGGGGTTGACCATCGGTGGACCCGTCTGAAAAAAGTAGTTAACCTCGTCACCACATCTCTGGAATGACCTGGTCATTTGCGGACGGATTTGAAGTACCATCGATTGATACCCTTAGGTATTAGAACTGGTGCTATAGAAGTGCATGATTATTATTATTGGCTACATCATGGCAGGGCGTCTTATAGACTCCCCTACCATGGTCAAATAAATTCTGAGTCAGAATTTCCTCCCTTTCTTACAACATCTCCTTGAGTTTTTCTTTTTAAATTCAAAGCATTTCTCTTCAAAAAACTCATTCCCTCCAAAGCTGTAACGTCCCAACCCACAATGACCCTTTGGATTAAATGATGGATGAATGACCCCTAGGCCTACCTTTGGCTATAGTTGCTCCCTCATTCCTCCAAGGTTGCTTCATACTAAGATTTAAGCGTCTAGGAATAAGGAGCTACTGCGGCGCTGCTTTATAAAGCGCTATCAGCTTCACGAGATTTTACTTACGTTTAACTTAAAACTTATATACTGTATGTCTCCTACGAATTGCGATGATTGACAAGAATAGCTTACCCAAGAGTTGGCCAACAAGGGGGCCATTATAAATTTTTATTAGCATGCGAAGGGACGCATGTTTTTGTTGCCTGTTGTACGTTTTCAACAGCAGTGGCATTCATTGCAGTCATACAGTGTTTATTCTAGCCACCTTGACAATGGGGGAGGGGAATTTTGAAATGTTTGGGGGACAAGGTCTGAGTCTCCACACTTTGGGGATTTCCATCCCCAGCCAAATATCTAAAATTGGGAGGGGGTTATTCCCCAGAGAAGGCCTAGGATAAAACACTGGCAGCCATATAATAAATGACGTCGTACGATTTAGGCATTTTTTGACCCCCTTTCGTCACACGTAGTCACAAAATTCAGACCCCTCAAATATGACATCACAAACAGTGTTTATTCTAGCCACCTTGACATTGGGGAATTTTCAAATGTTTGGGGGACAAGGTCTGAGTCTCCAAAAGACTTGACAAGCAAAAAGTTCATCCTTCCAACCTCCCTAATATTTTTTTACCCTTCTCAAATGCCTTGGCAGGCAAAATAATTGTCATCCTTACATTTTCCCCTCTCCAAAAATAAAGCCCTCTGTCGTCACACTTTTGGGGAAATTTCATCCCTATGCAACATATACAAAATTTAGGGAATTTTAAAACTTGGAGGGAATTCCCCCCAGAAGAAGGCCTAGAATAAACAACGTGTTAACCCCCTCCTCTTTTCATATTTCAATGTCAAAATTAACGTTTTGTTTGAAAATATTCATTAGAATTATTATAGTTGAAACAATAGTCAGCAACTTTTCAAATAGTGTAAAATACGTTCAATTTTGCGGTAACATAGCGTTCTTGGTATTAATAAAAATATTTCTTATGTTACATCACATTTCTGAAACCCCGTCGTCACACATCGTCACAGATGTTTGCCCCTCCTCCCAAGTGCGTGACATCATTTATGGATGGCCCCTAAAGGTAGTAGGGATATTTTTACACCCCCTAAAACTCCCAACTCCCAATTTGAGGTCGACAGACTCGACACCCCCAAAATTTGGTAATGTGACAATGGTATACATACAAAATGCATACTAATTAGCTCCGGACACCCCCCCCCCCCAATTCACAATCCTAGAAATATACCTGAACGGTAGTAACTGGTAACAGTTATTGTACAATTTAACAGCAATTAGCTTACAGTAATTCACTATAATTTTTATTAAATTAAGCACAAAAATTAAAAGACTTACTCTTGAATCAATATTGTTTGCATAAATAGGAACAATATGAAATTTATTCAGAAAGATGCCCTGCTGGCCACCAATTAGCAGCCGGCGGTGGCCAACCCTCTGGCTTACACGATTCCAATGACTACAGATGCTGCTGAGCATTCGGAAAACTTTGACTTTGTTACATAGAGTTGGAACTTGAAACAATAGCCATCTTCAATTTAGAACAAATTGAAGTGCAAGATAAATATGAGAATTGCTTCAATGCAGATATATTCCTGTGACAGTTTTTTTAATAATTCTACAGTGTATAATGCTTAAGTTTGAGGCATCTTTAAAAGTCAAGCAAAAGAACAGTTGCTCTAAGAGTCAAAGTTATGACAATCTGCAATATCAAAGTCAACCTAATAATGTTCATAGAAAAACCAAAAGGACTGAAAATATCATAAGCTAATATCAATGCTACGGTCTCTCTCTCAAAAGTCAGCACAACTATACAGTATTACATCATCTAAATAGACAAGAGTTATATCATTTAAAAGTTATATTGAAACATATAAAGTTCAACTTAGCACAAAAAATACAAATAAACAACAGATTTGAAAGTTCAACAAACTAATGAGAAAACTTGGATACGTATGGTCCCTCCTATATGATTTTGTCAGTTATTTTACATGAAAAAATAGTTCAAATTACTAAACCATGTGATTAATTGAAACAGTGAAATTAAAAATATTAATATTCTAATTCAATCACAGTTTCAATTTAAACTATCATCTAATTCAATCAATTGCAACATTGCATTAATTCTGATCAACTGTTAAATATTTTCTCAGATTAACAACTTTTAAACAGAAATTATAATGCTACGATGAAAAAGTCAGTTACAGATGTAATATCAATGCCAATCTTTCCTGCACTCGTGAAATCAGACTCAAATAGGAGATACAAATATGGCTGAGCGCCATTTCAAACAACATAAAATCAATCACCGAAATACACTTAAACAAAGTAAACTTTACAAGTTCTTCATCACAATACAGCTAAAAATAGTTTTCATAGCAATCAAGAGTTGTTCCCACTGCAAGAATAAATATTAGAATCACGCATATGGGTCACAACCCACCATCATAATGAACAATTGTGAAATTCCGATAGTTTAATTCTCTCATTTCCAACAAATGTCATATTTTCAAATTTGACATTGGATTCAAAATTTAAGACTTTTTTCTACTTTTGAAACACAGAGTTAACCCCTTAACTGGGTGCCCGAGTAATGCTCGTCCATTTTACATTGAGTTAGTTGTTATTTAGAGTATAGTACAATGTCGTTACAACAAACTTCAGAAAGCCTGTAGACTAGTTGTATTGCTGATATTCCCTGTTAACTAATTTCTGTTAAAAAAGAAGTCACTACATGAGATAGTACTGCTTCAGAAGTTTTTATCAATTCTACATGAAGCACAATGCAACCGATCGAATTTCACTTCTATTTTCATTGCTGAAACTTAACTCAATCGTTCAGCTTACAATGAGAATAAACTGACTGAGTTTCTGTAGCAATATCACTTCAATGTACCACTACTAGACAATCATAGATTACCTAACAAATTAACAATATAAACTACTCAACAACTTTACTCATAATAAGCAATACCCAAATGCTGTATATATACCTTTTGGGCCTCGGTACTTAGGTCCCAAAGGACACAAAAAGTGTCTGGAGACTTAGTGTGTGTGTGTGTGTGTATATATATACACACACACACACACACTTATATATATATATATATATATATATATATATATATATATATATATATATATATATATATATATATATATATATATATATATATATATATATATACCCACTATATCAAGATTGAAACTAACTTTTACATGTTCTGATACCAAGAATTTTGCTAGATTTGTAAAACAAACTTGTCTCTGATGCCATACTTTTGTGACCCAACCTTGTAACAAACACCACGTAAAGACGACAAAAATGTAAACAATATCACTTCAATGCATCACTCTCTAGACTCAATGTCTTTGGAGAATATAAGGTTCAACACTTCAATTTTTCATGGCACCTGACAAAGAGGGTGGCTGCCAACCTTTTTCTCTCACCAACTTTTCTTCATCAAGCACATGAGATTTACATTTACAGCCGAGTCAACTGAATGCTTGCCGAGTCAGAAACAACCTAAAACGTTTCTGCTGCGATCAAGTTCTAAACCTAGACTTCATAACTGGCAGTCCAGGTGACTAACCATTGGACCACTGTGCCACCAACACAAAACGGTAACTCGCTTTAACATCATTTGAAGAAAAAATAATGGGAGATTCTGCCATATGGCATTTTCACAATCTCAAGCAAATCAAGCCCCATAAAAAATAGATATCAACATATTTCAGGAAACATTAAACCAGTACATTTGACGATGTCTTGTACAGTAATTGCCAAATTCATGGATCAAATGACACCAATAGTACCAGTAATGTGCAACTCACCAGAGATACTAATGCAATAAACTGCTAGCATGAAACACAAGATTTGAATCCTACTAAAAATAACAGGTACGATCACGCTTTTTCAGGAATGATTCTGTTGCATCAAATAAGCAATCTTATCTTTCAACTCATCTATTGTCTTCATCACAAGAGAATGTTCAAGTTTCCATGTTTCGATCTCAATCTGTTGCTGGCGTAGTTGCTGCTGAAGCTGATGAATCAACTCGTGATATGTTGCTTTCTGATTCCTGAAACAATAACAAGCATAGCAGTCACAAACTGTGCAAAAAATTAAGGCAAAAAACCTAATTAATTCCAAAAATCATTATTCATATTTACAGAACTTTGCATATTAGAATTAACTGATATTTAAGAAATCGACGATCAATCCATCTTATTATAGCATTACAATGACATGAAGAGAAAGAAATCATTCGAAGATAATTATTGTATCCGTATCCGTTCAGATACAATTCTGACCATATGCAAGTTTGCCACTACACATTTTCTCCACATGTGTTTGCTTTAAATATGAGCATTGTATGCTTATACTGCAAATACATGGTATTTAATTAAAGTTTCATGAGTAAGTATACAGTGAGCTAGGCTGTATAACTACCACCTAAAATAACCAATTGTGACTATTACTCAAAGCACAGAAATAACTAATTATGTAAAAAACGAAAAGAGAAAGAACTTACGTGCTGCAGACATTTATTTCTGATCCATAAAAGCAAGCCCTCACTTTGATTAGCATTATCATCATCACCATTAGCATAAGAACTCTGAAATTTAAATATGCCATGGATCATTTAAATGCCTTCAATTTAAACACTAAAATCTTTAACACAGATATGAAACATGTGCGTGAGATAGGCATCGGTGTCTCAACATACTGGTAGTAATAATTAATTTGGTTAACTTACAGTATCAGAAGTCGCATAGGTGATCTAAAACTCTTTGCACGGTATCCCAAGATTTGTGTATATTCGCCTGAAATGCAAATTTTTAGTACTGAGAAAGTGTTGCATTGAACACACAACAGTGACGTAGCCAGGATTCCGGAATACGGGACACATTGACATTTTCGGGGTTAAAAAACCTCGATGAGCAAAACAAACGTCCGTGTCAAGCAACTAGAACTTTCTGGCATTCTCCTCGAACTCATACTACTACTTAACCCCAAATGCTCAACAGATTTGCAAAAATCCTCCGACCAGTCTTGCCCTAATAGGGGCCGCCCCCTTCCTCCATGGCCACACCAATGACACACAAGCAAGCAATGAAAAATATTAACAAACAGTAAACTGAGGCAACTGACAGCAATAGCGTCAAACTAAACATCATACCATAACAAATTAAAGAACAAGTCGGGAAACAAGCACTTCCTGATGTCTGTGTGCTAATGCATTTTTGCAGTGCAGTGTCCCTGGCAGAGGGAAGAATTTTATGGGTACCCCTAACCTTCATATTCATAATGTTTATGGTTGGAACTTGACTCAAAAGATACACGTTTTTATCTCTGTATTGTGTCTCATTGAAATAGATTTAAAAGTCAAATGGCCATATGTCCAGTGGCAAATATACAGTGCAATGAAAGTCAATGAGATGAGTAATGAAAAGCAGAATACAGGGACACATTAGCATTGTCAAAATGTGATTTGAATTGCCAGAACAAATACAATCTTTGTTATATTTATACAGGCTTTAGTTTTGCAAATATAAAAACAGTTTCACTATGGCTAACATAAGGGCATATAGTGTTTTAATGGTTATATCAATACTGCAAATCTCCCCCCAATACCACATCATGATCAAAATGATGACAAAATTCTCAAATCACCAAGGTTTGGAATTTTCATGAAAATAGTGAAAATATCAAGCTGTGGACTTCACTGGGAGAGCAGGAGTCCTCACACGGTCACACCCCTACCTTATCTGACCTGAGAACTACAATTCTACTCTGAGCCCAGCTAGGAGGGACTGCCTTTCCTGCCACACTCACCTCTTGAGCTATCTTGACTTTCATGCCTCTGAGGCCTATCCTGAGGTCGCTCCACTCATTTGAACCCCAACTGCAAACTCCGATGCACACCTGGTTGCTTATAGTTATAATCTCAAAAATATTGGCAATAATGATCATCTCAATATGGCAGAAAAAACTAGATATTAGCTTAAACACTTTTAATGTCATCGCTATAAGCTAAAAAAACTCACCCAGCTCATCCTTTGATACTATTGGCTCTGATGTCAGAGTTGAATGGTTTAGTAGATTGTGGTCTGCACTACTTTTGCCTTCTGATTCTTTTGGAGTAAAGTGACTGTTAACAGAATAAGTTTAAAAATCTAAAATATATAAATAAAGAAACAACAGATGACATGTTAATTTAGTTAGTAAGAAATTATTACTAATTACTAGTGCAATTACTCGACAAAGGCTTAACTAAAACCGCAGTTTGGCATCTTTATTACCAATAAGCGCTTAGCAAAATGTAAACATACCAAAGATTTTGAAATTTTCCAGAATCCCTGTGGTAACATTTTTCTCGATAAAACCTTTGAAAAGAATCAGCAGCTGCAGAGTATTTCATAAAGGCAATACCTAAGAAGCTAATAAATAAATTGGAATATTCAATCAATTTCAAAAGTTTAAGAATCTTAAGCAAACAGAGCATCATAGGCACTGTTCAATACAGCAGCAGTGATACTTAACATTAACACAATCTGACTTGAATTAGGACACTATATCCTTGAAATAAAGTCATTCGATAGAAACAAATGAAATAAGGTCACGACTAAATGACAAATTAATTACATATACAGGCATGAAGTAAGCAAATTA
Source organism: Metaphire vulgaris (assembly GCA_018105865.1). NCBI lineage: Eukaryota > Metazoa > Annelida > Clitellata > Crassiclitellata > Megascolecidae > Metaphire > Metaphire vulgaris. The sequence goes on from CM030833.1 coordinate 25,679,603, forward strand.
CAGTAATTTGAATCAGGAATCTATCATCTGCTCCAGCTTAAAGTTCTATATAAAGTAACTGTCCACAACAAAACAGTAAAACCACAACCTAAAACAACGAGTTTTTCTATACATCACAGCCAAAGTACATCAACGTACTTTTAAAAAAGACATTCTTCTGGAACACAATACGACTGGTAATGCGAAGACGCGATTTTGCTTCTGTGACGCGCGTCAGGCAATAGCGATTCACAACATAGAAGCTGTCACCGTATGGAATTGTTGGTGTGCAGCATTCAGAGTCTACGAAGAAGCTCTGTCCAGGTTTGCTGCTTGGGTACATAATCTGAACCAAACATTAGTAAATAAGTAAGAGAACGTCAAGATTAGAGTGGTGGCTCGTCAAAAAGACTGCGCGAGCACTTTAAACAGGATTAAATTGATACACGTGTCAGCCGTTTTCATAATAATTTCATAAAATACAATTTGAAAATTATTAAAACTAATTAGTCTCATCCATTAGAGCTTTGCATCAATCAGCAAAGTGATCAAATTGGACTAAATAGAACTGGGTTGAACTCTGACCTTTAACTTCACTTCTCATAAAGCAGCACTGTTTGTTACCCGTAATCGAAACTGTATTTCAACTTCACTTAAAAATTGATAATGCTCTATTAATTGTCACCGCTAGTGTCTAAAATGTTTGCATGTTCTAAGAAAACTCTGGCATTTACCTGCTTTTCAGTGGTTGGAGCTTTCTTTGAAGTCATTGGCAAATTCAAAGACAATGTGTATGACAAATTTCGAACCAGTTCACCATTAGCATCGGGTGTTTTTGGCCATTCGGAAACCACAACATCTTGTTGACAAAAAAACCACTTCATTTTAAATAAATTTTTAGAAACTGAGTGCAAATATTAGACTTATGAAGTGAAGATTTTTACAGAATCGTAAAATAATCATTCTGCTGTTACATGGCTCATAACTCTAAACAATAAGTGATTTTTCTATTTCTGTTCATTCATGACTGAATGTAGACTGATTCTTAAAAAGCAGATCACAGACAGCCAGCATTGTCTTATTACAAAACTCACATTTACTTTGACCTATTATAAAATCTGCATTTGAAGGAAAGCAGCACTTAAAACATACCTGTTGTTTTCTTGATTTCTGCGAACAGACGATACACTCGGGAATTGGAAAAGCAATGATCAAATAGTTTGTCAACGGAGAAATTAAGAACCGCATTGCAGACACCAATGGGAAAGTGATCGTGCCCTTCACAGCGGACCTCTCCTTCTGAAAACAAATAACTATAAATAGATCACCAGATCAGAAGTTAGTCTGAAAATGCATTTCAAAAAATAAATATTAAAACATACAGTTAGCAAATCAAACTATAACAACTGTATCTTTTTAAAACATGCTTTTAAAAATTGAAATATTGATTAAATTAAAGTTTCAACACTTCTGTATATTTTCCCTGGTTTTTAAACAAAAGAAACATATGTATGACACTTTCTAGACTCTGAGAAGTTATTTAATAGTGAGAGATTAAGCAAATTTGGATAATTATGCCTTTGTAAGAGGGCTGCAAATTGTTATTTGTAATTTTACCAATTGAGACTTTTTGTACTGATGCAAGAAGCAAATCAGGATTTTTACAGGTGTCTTCAGAATCTGCAGTCAAAGTGTCATCTTCACTCACTGAGCCCTAGCAATTAATAAAGCTAATATTAATAAACAATTTTTTGAAATTTGTTGAAGCTATACTGACCTTTATACTAGTTAGTGAATTACAAGCAAATTTTATAGTGGTACTAATACATAGGGATCAGGTTTACACTTTGCTTGCATCAGGCATTATATCACCGGCTGCCACTTGACAAGGCGTGCAGCAACATAATGTGGTAATTGCTGTACCAATCAGCGTTCAAACCTAGTCCATTAATAGAACTGCAGCTTATTCAATTTTCATGAAAACTGACACAATGCCCAATGCTGCATCCTCTTAGCATCAAAAGTACTAGAAAAAGTTACATTAATCAACTGTCAATGTCAACTACCGTAACGCTTTCCACTCGCAAGTTGCAAACTGCCAACTGTGTTTTGCCTTATAAATACTTCTTTTTGCCATCCAGTGGTGGCTCTAGGATTTGGCAAGTGGGGGGCGTTGGGGTGGCCAACTTCTAATTATGAGAGGCCAACCATTTGTTGTTAGGTATGTAGTATTAAGTATAAAGTCCCAACAGGGGTCATTGGGGGTGCAGGCACTCAATAGGGCCCCTGTGGAGCCGCCACTGATGCCATCTGTAAGTTTAGAATTTTGGACCATGGATTTCATGTTCAATGCATATTTCTCTGCATTATTGGCAGAATTTTGATCCATGGAAATTGTTGCAAGCAGCGTATGAATTGTGGTTTGAAAATTGTGATTGACTACTTATGAAGCGCAGTAACGTAGCCATCGGCCTTATGTTGCAGTTACGTCAAGAAGTTTGCAGAATCAAAATACATGCCATAAAAATCTCAAAATACATGCTGTAAACTAATTACCTGCAAACGTTTTTAGAGAATGAAAGAAGTTTGGAAAATCTCTTGAACTTATTGATATTTTTAAATGTCATGCAAGTCAACAGCACCTAGCAATAAGATACCCAATTCTTCAAAAGAAACAACATTAAATATGTACCAGACCTTGGAATGTGCTGATGTACCAAGTCCTTCAAGGTCCTGATGAGTTGCTGCTTCAAGTTCAATTCTACTCATATACTTGGCTTTTTCTTCTGGAGAAAGAGCAAAATAGTCTTGGTCCTCAATGCAAACCCCAAGATTTTCCCCATAACTGTAGTGTATCCAGGTCCATGTTTCTTCCTGAGACATTTGCTAAGAGACAAATATTATCCAGTATGTTTAAAAATATCTTGAAACAATCTGTGATAGCGCAATCCTATGAATAAAGCTATCGAATTAGCTCCTCAAGTTACGTTTAATACATGCTCCAGGTTTCAACATTGAAAGTGTAAATAATTGCTAATTTAGTGGCTACAATATGCGAAACAACTTCTTTTAGGTGCTGCATGAATATCTCAGAAAAAAGTCTGGTAGTAGAACCAATAAAAATCAATTAAATATAAACTGATTCGTTACCTGTTCTGAATTAGTGTTTTTCCAAAAGTAGGAAATGATGAGATATGTTTTGTCTCTCGCATTTAACTTAACCAAAAAGTGCTTTTCATCCTTTGTAGAAATCTGAATAGCGTTAGGGGAAATACTAATGCTGTTTTTCCCTTTGTTATTTGAGTAATGTCCTTGAATGGAATTGATACCTAAACAAAAAACATATAAATAGTTGGACAAAAAGTAAGCATAGTTGATTCCCCAAAATCACACAATAACAAGTGTTCCACAGCCTTAGCCTACCATCAATTTTTATAAGTAACAGGAATTTAACAAGAATGAAAACTCATGAAATCAAGTTCCAGAGCTGTCAACTCACTTGAATCAGTCAATGGTAATCACTAAATTGTGCAAGATGTCGCTATAATGACTGCGTTTAATATGTTCAGCCTTCAAAAGAACAATTTATGAATAATAAATAAGTGCAACAATGTAATGATGGCCATTCACATTTATCTCAAAGTGTCGTATACAAGATTATTCTATTTAGGAAAGTAACACAGCTTTTCTGGGGAAAAAGCAAATGATTAGCCAGCCAGTTAGAAAACAAGAGGAAAAATTCACCACAAAAGTCACAAGTTAATCTATTTACACAATTCCTTTTGCTTGTCAACATCTGATCTTCACAGCAAGGGCCCCACATGCTGCCAGGTGCCCGGGGCCTCACATGGATATGAGATGGGCCTGCCTAGCCGTCATGTTTACATATACCCATATCCAATTTTACTGCCCAGGTACTCATTGACACCTCTATTCACAACCAACAGCCTTGGATCCTCATTGACTCGTCTATGTTGTCAACAGTACCTTTGACTTTGGCCTTTGCTATGCTTACAGTGACACTAAGTTGTCTCATTAACTACAGTAACTACCTAACATGCCTTGCCTTATCTCTAGAACAGTCAAAAGCAAGAACATGGGAACTCACAGTTGTCTCAACGCCAAAGATGCATGCATAGAAACAGATCCAGTTCTGACTAATATACAGGCGGCCCTGAACAAGAATATTCCTCTGTAATGCACACGAATAATCTGAAAAAGAGAACATGCATAACTTAAAATGCACCATTAGTAGGAATTCACCACAGACAATAATTGGCATTTTAGACCACTGGCAGTTAATTGAATTACTTGGCATTAATTGAATTAATTGGCATTAATTGAATCAACTGGCATCGTTTGATGAAATGATATATTTTATCAATCTTCACAGAAACAGCCCCTTCAATCCACAAGTCATGCTTACAACTTATCTTTAATCATGACCTCAATTTTCTCAGTCAAATTTTATTCCACTTGGCTTAAAGAGAACTTCATGGAGGAATATTTGAGAAATAAAAATTGATTGATTGAATACTTATAAACCAAAAATGAAGAAGTATTTTCAAAATGCCTCACTTAATAGAGCACAATCACTCTGCATAATGACCACACTGTCTAACACTAGTGAAGTGGGTTCTAAAAATTAAATAAAAATAACGGGAAATCATACAGACATGACCAATAAGAATGCTGACCCATGTTGAGCTGTTTATGTCAGCTTAATACAGATCAATCAGATTTAAAAGAAGACATGAAAAGATCGAATAAGTGAAGCCTAACAGCTAACCAACAATGAGCCTGTCGCTTCGGAATATTTCTGAATATGCGTTTGAATTCATCGTGTCGACATTTGTAATTCGGGTTAAGAACCTGTACAACAAGAATTAAGAAAAGAAGCAAACAAGAAATAACAGAAACTTCCAACTATATACAATTCTTACACAACTCCTTTTCTCAGTATAAAAGCCTTTGATATCAACAATAAAAACTGAATGACAGCACATGAATGATCATTCTCAAACATATTGCAGAAATAATTCATCAATGACAATCCTAACATTATATTTACATTTATTAAGGTTAAATACATTTGATATTAAATCTTGGGTAAAACACAAATGTCTCACTTCTCATTAAACAATAATTAGTATCGAATAAATTCACTTTTAACTTTCTAATAGTCATGTCCAATTCTATATAGATTACAGAAATTGTAATAACACGTCTTAAGAGTAAGCAACATACCAATATATTCAGCAATCACAAGAAAGGTAATAATACCCACAAACACAGGTTTCTTCTTCCTTAAAGGTCTTTTAAACTCTCCACTCGTACTAGAGTTTTTGTTTCGAGCTTGAAGATTTGAGTTGGCAGAGTCATAAGAATTACTCTGGATGCCGGCTTCTCTAAACAATGTAATCAAAAATGCAAGATTGTCAAATTCAAGGTTAATCAGACTAAAGTTGAACTCTTAGTGAGAAACCAATCTAAATGTGCTATATAACACCTTGTTACATTACATCATGTCTGCCTTTGAAGCATGAAACGGGTCAACTTTCACATATCCGATGTGGACAAGACATATCAAAAGTAAACAGCAACATAATGCTCACCCTCTAAGCAAAAATCATGAAACTACCTAATAATGAAACTGAATTGCATGAAATACTGCTGTATAATTGTAAATAGTTCAATTAGCACATACTCTTGCATACTCGATTAGACATATCATTATTGATTTAATAAATCTTACTCCAGCACTTACCCATCCACTGGTTCCACGTCACTGCCACTAAAGCTGTCTTCACTCGCTTGCTTCACAATACCAATTTCCTCTGCATCTTTCTTATACGTAAAAACCAGATTGCTTCCAGAATTTTCTTGCTTCACTTTGGACCTTCTAGCACTTTCAGGAAGAGGTGACGATACTTTACCGGTATTCTTCAATGCCTCTGCTCTTTTAGGCACTCTGACTCCTCCATCTTTAACCGCAGTCAACTCAGCAGCAGCGTCGGACTTGCACACAGAGGGGCCTGACAATACAGCGACTGGGATCTCGGCTTTAACGTGTGAACGTTTTATTGAGTTATTCTGAGGAAGCTGCGGCGTTTCACTTAGTTCATCAGATGATGATTCAAGTCCATTTAATGATGAAGAACCTATTGCTGAATCGCTTGAAGAAAGTTCTCTAGGCAATCCACTCTCTTCCGATGTACGAAACCTGTCATGCAAAAAACATGGCAACTGCCAGTCTATTGATAAACTTTTCCAAGAACTCAAAAATCATAAAAACACCAAGTGTTTAGTAAGTAACACTAAGTGCTTTTATGGAAATGACAAAATTAACATGTTAAGTACGAGTATTATTTATTCAGGATCATTTAAATTAATAGTCTGGCCACCTACTTATGACCTTCTGAGTCAGATTCTGGAACTGACTCAACAGAAAATGTCATCGAGACATTTCATTTTATCTTCTGATGGTTGTCTGCACTCCAAGTTGCTTAGTTTGTTGCTGGGTTTTGAAGCATCAACTGAAGGAAACTGACCATCAAATGTCAGAGCCTCATATTGAGGTGTCTTGATAGGTTCAGTTCTAAAAGCAATGTATACAATTAAGTCTCACTTCAGCATGCACCTGCATGATTTCAATCAATCAATCATTCAATCAATCAATCAACTTCTATAGCGCCACTATCATAATGCCTGGGGCATCAGCCGATGGCGCACCAAATCCAGCTAGTATTAGAGCCAGGTCAAGCCAGAAGATCAGTCCAAAATGGCGGAGAGCAATCTAAGGGGGATAACAAAGTCAAACAGATATGATGATTTTCAATACTTGCATGGTTTTCAAACCTTGCAAGAAGAAAATTAATTATGGCAAAAGAAAATTAAACAAGTAATGATATCAACAGCCCTGCTGTTATTCATTTCAAAGAGTAGAAGGTTTTGCTGAAGTGCTAAGGATAATGTAATACTTATCCAGTTAAATGGTTCAAATTATAAGCTATTATATAATTGGTCTTTATTGGTTCATAATGATCTTGGTCTGCCCAAAACCTTGCCATCCACTCTGCAATCTGTTCTTAAAGCCCGTGGCTCATCTTGTGGCTAAATCTCCTCATTAATCTAGCATCTCAGATTTCACGTTTAACACCCTCCACTGGCTTCCCAATTTCTGACTGCATTAAATTCAAACAAGTAATTATTGTTTCTGCAGCACCTTGTGGTCAGGCCCCACCTTACACTACTGAGCTGTTCAAAACCACCCTCTTCCACTGCAAATTGCCTGCTCCATTCCACTGATCGGAATAATGTTTTTTCACACCCCCGATCATGCACTGCTTTTACTCAGCATCGAGCATTCACAGTGACCAGACCCTCTCTCTGTAATGCATTTGATCCCATCTGTTTGAGTCTTGGATCTTAACTCTCTCGCTCTGTTCAATGCAAAAGCTAAAGTCTCACTATTTTATCATGCAACTCCAATGTCAGGAGCACCTCTGAGTAGAAATATAAGAGGTGCTATATAAATGCTACATTACATTGAAATTACCAAAGAACAAAATGGAAATGATATAAAACTCATCTTTGCAGTTAAAAATCCGGAACTTGAACCCCAAAATAGTCAAGTCAGCAATAAATTATCAATGTCTCACATTGATTATAATTAATTACTGTATGTCTTTTCACAAAATGCACAACAGCAAATTTGCATAAGAAACTCAAACAGGAAACTCAAAATAAGCATGCTTCAGCAGTAAAGAAAGCTATATTCACTAAGTAAGAAAAAACTGTAATGCATGCAAGTTTACAAATGCTAATGATTCAGTCATGCCTTAAAGTGATGCAGTAAGTGCAAAATAAAGACATATATAAGAAAATTAGATTAAAATATTTTTGCATACTTAAGATCAACAGCTGATACATCTTCTTGCTTTCCTTCGGACACAAAAAGTGGATGTTCATGAACAGCACAGATAATGGTGGCTGACTGCTTTGCTTGTGATTTGTCTTCAGCGAGTGTTGAGATTCTAGACTATTCTCTGATGCAACTGTGATAGACCGAGCCATATTATTTGTTCCTCTGAAATATTCAACTGTTCAAACTAAGCTTAAGATTTACACCAGTAACTAAGCTTAGGTTATCGAGAGATTTTCAGAAACTGCCATTTAGAAATTTCCTAGAAACAAGATTGACCTACTTGGCATTGAGCAACTGGTTCCCATCACAATACTGAAGAGTGAAGGACAGAAACTTCAAAATGCCTCTAATCAACAAAGAGTGAATAAACAACTGCATCGGGAAATATTCAGAATTAAAAATTTACATGATTACTAGAAAGATGCTCGCAACTAAGCTCGCCAAGCTACGCAGTGCAGGACAATACTAATCCAATACCTATACCTAATACCCAATCATTGAATTCATGCTGAACAACATTTCAATGATCGCCACCTAGCCAAGCTCATGCCACGGAATAATTAGGCCTATATGCGTTAAAATCAACAACTGTGGCATTTGTGACGCTGTACCGTATTTTTTGTACGTTAAAATGCACGCTAAAATTGCGCAACTACCTCAGGCTGCAACAATTGTTACCAATAGCAACGCCGTCAGACGCCCAGCCCTCTAACGCTGCAATGACTCGATCAAACTTGGTTCTCTTAACAATTGTTACCAATAGCAAATGCGTCTTGAACATCGTCCACCAACGATCGCGGCGTAAGTGACTAAACGGCCCAAACCGTCTACCAATAGTCAAACCAATCAGAACGCAGAAGGTAACAGACAGAGAGACATACAGATAAGGATTTTTAATATTATAGATAGAGTCACAATTTGCTGGGCTATTCAGGTGGGACAGTAATATAGCTTTGATTATCGGGGATGTTAGTCCTTGGCCTTAAATACTCTAAAGGACAAGCTAGAAGTCCTTGGTCCTGGCCTTGAGGGTTGAGCTTTGTTAACATCCCTGGTAATTGTTACCAGCAAGTGGCATGGCTGATTTTTGCCTATTCTAACATGACTCTGATTCGAATTTATTTCTACATGGGAAAGCAAAACAACATTAAGCCAGCTCCAGATTCTAAAGCAGAAAAATGCGGCAAGACTATGCGTGTATATAGGGCCTATCGATCAGTACTGCCACTAAATTGTAGTCTGTTTGACCACCCACTTTCTCTTTGGCAGTGGTCATGCTGCAATGATGGATCACTCTGACTGCTGAATGCCTGGAGGCTTTTTCAGTGGGAACGCACGGGAACAGCGTTCCCACGTTTGCCAGATTGCATATGTAATTATTGATATGTAGTAATGCGGTTGGGATCGTACAGGTACGGCGTTCCCACATCTGTTTTTTGAAGAGTAAAAAGGATGAGTTCCCAAACCTTTTTCGCTAAGAAAAAGCACTGCTGAATGCTAATGCCATTCAAATGATGACAAAAATATAAACGCTTATATAAATGCTATATTACAATTCTAAAAGGCAACATCAAGAAATTAATTAATTATGCTCCAGGGTTCTACAGACTGAAAGCGCATATGCAAAAAAAATAAATACAACTCGGAAAAATCTGTAAATGTAAAAAGCTCCGTTCACCGTCAAAATTCTGGTGTCAGTGAGAAACAAACATATGCCAAGCAAAAATAGGGAATCGTCTTTCAATACGCAAATCGGCGGGCATCAGTCTTCGACTGCGTAACATCATTCAACTGCAGCCACACAGTCACTGATATATGAATATTCATTTATGCTAGTCATATAGATACATATTCATGAGCTAGCCATACAAGCCGTAATGACTAATGAATAATTACTCTTGTTCATATAATTATAATATTTATCTACGAGATTTAGTTTTTGCTTAACGAGGCACGTTGGTTTCGTCACTCTTGTGGCAACACCGTCATATGCTGCCAGTCTAAGAGTAAATATCTTATTATTATACGCTCTGTTGATCAAGCGAGACTGGCGCCTGTGTTAATTTTGCGGCCAACTTGTCGGCGCAGAAAGAGACCGTTCGTCGGATAATATCGACACTTTTGATGACAAACTATGTCTAAACTGCCCGATGGCATTGTTATTCGCAAGGGGCATAATCGACGACTGTGAAGAGGTACTGCGGCTGGTCAAGGTATGGTGGGCGTAATTTTCTTTTCATCTAGGCCTCTCCAGTGTTGTTTTATATTTACACTAGCTATTCCCGGACACGCGTTGATTTGATTCCGTTTTGAGTAGTGTAATCGCTTTCTCCCTCTTTCTGTCAGTACCCTACATGGTCATTTACATAATGTGTACGTGTTTTATATATATATATATATATATATATATATATATATATATATATATATATATAATATTAAAGCCGATCTCCCTTGCATTGTTGCATTGCAACTCTGCATAGACCCTAGCTGTCTACTTTGCCGTCTGCAGTTAGCTTGAAAACAAAATAAAGTGCTTGCTCATCTCTCCCCCTTAAATCAGGGATATTTACACCCCTAACACTCACAACATCCCTCAATTTCAGGTCGACACCCCAAAATTTGGTAATGTGACAATGGTATGCATACAAAATGCACTAATTAGCCCTGAACACCCTCCCCAAATGAGAAGTACACACAACTTTTATCCTCGGATGACCTTTTTTGCTTTGTCAGACTTTTGAGACTTGATAAAGTTTTTTTGCGTGTCAGTTTTTCTGTAGAGACTTCCAAATTCTGACACCCCCCAGATTTTCGACACCCCTAAATTCACAATCCTAAAATAACCTGCCTTAAATGCTTAACTGCAGCATTGCTTTCATTACTCTGTCAGTGTTGTCTGGACTAAATATAGGAATATAGCAAGCTAAGTAGGTATTCAAGTAAAATAAGTTACAAAAATATTAAAATTTAATCAAAAAAATTAATCGATTAAAGAAAAAATGTTATCGATTAAATTTTAACGATTAATCAATTAATTAATTGTTAATATCCGCAGCCCTACAATTTTTATTTCTTTATAGGAACTTGCGGAATATGAAAATATGCTAAAAGTAAGGCTGACATTGGATCGTAATTATAAGTGATCAAATTGTGGACCTTTTCTAATTCATAGTCATTGTATTTGCGACCTGGAGTTGAAGATTTAGGCACAGGAAGCTGTGTGAGGCCTATTTTAATAGTGCACAAATTTGTATGATTATGAGATCAAAGCATGGCAGGCTGAGTTGAACCATAATAATCGTGCTGAGTGAATTCAGTAATTTTAATTCTAGTTATTTCATTTTCTGATGCAGAATTTGAGAAGATGGATTTGGAGAGATCCATATTTTCAATTGCTAGTCGTGGGAAAGCGTGGCCCTTCAGATTCTGGTAATGATTCACTTTATTTTCTGGCTCAGTGGTGAATCCCCCAATACATTCGACTTCCCCCAAAATTCCAAGTGATCTTTTCTTTATAAACAAATAGTGAAAGAGGCAGTATTGATCAGATTTTGCCTTGTTTCCAGCACATCTATCGGTGCAACTACTGGATCCTAGAATAGGCTAGGATTTGCTGATATTATGCAGAAGGGGCTAGAAGACTAACTCACAGTTGGCAAGATCATTACATTTAGAATGTAATGAAGTCTACCTGTATAGAAAACAAATAGTCATGAAGGGTCTTACTGCACTGAAATATGAATTAAGCATATGATTGCACATCTATATAATCTACAGGTGGCACAAAAATGGCTATATTAAAATGCAAACCTAAATGTGACTAGTCCGGTTTTGCACCACCCTGGTATAAGCTTCTATAATGGCTATTTAATTATTTCTTAAATAACATTTTTATCCAAGTAATCGAATTACAAATAATTCTTCTTATGGAAAAATCTGCAGTTGGAGAAATTATATGAAATTTAAGGATGCACAGATGAACTAGGTCTTGCAACCAAATGGAAAGTGAAAGTATAGAAGAATCTATTATGACAGAAACTTGAGTGGGTGGTCATAGTCATTTTATTGTCTTTATAATAAAAATGTCTTTATAATAAAAATGGTGACAAGGATTAATTTGTCATATTCATTGCTTATTACAAAACTTAATGTTTTTAGGAAACTGAGAAGAGAAGGCTAAGTTGATTGGCCATGCACTATATTTCAAGAAATATTCAACTTTTTGAGGTCGTTCAATCTATCTCAAGACATTTTATTTAGGCACCCGCATTCAGAAAGCAAGGCATTGGATTTGCAATTGTTTAAAAATCTTGCCGAGTAACTACAATTGAAAAACGTGTTGACTGCAACTTAATTGACTGTGTGCTCTAAAGAGTTCACTAATTAGTCTGCACTGGGCATGCAGTGGACGGTTGTTAACTCCGTTAACTGGGCGCCCAGTAACGCTCGTCCATTTTACATTGAGTTGCATGATAGTTGCCTGAGTTAGTGGTTAACTAACTTCGTCACTGCAGCAAGTTGGATTGGATGATTTTTAGTTTATGGATGTCTTTGCTTCAAGCGGATTTTATTGTTCAATGTCAATTTCACTAATTAGCTGTTATTATTATTATTATTATTATTATTATTATTATTATTATTATTATTATTTATTATTATTATTATTATTATTACGTATATATTTAAATGTTTAAATAACATGATAGCTTAATTACTAACTAGATGTACCATTATACATATTACTTAGTTTTGCATTATTATTGACAGAAATTTATAGTGGGATAACAAAAAGCAAAGGAAACAAATAGGAAAGCTTTGCACATGCATTAACATGCATTTATTTACTGATGGCAGGTGGTTTGAGTAATTTTTTTGCAAATAGTGGCAAAGGACTGTACTAGTTGATATGTATGCCGTCCTGTCTAGATGTGTTCATACCTTTTGTTTCACACAAGGTGTTCTGGGGTCGACTGTAATTTGTTTAACCTCAACTGGGATCCCGAATATATCCGTTCATTTTACATTGAGTTTCAGTTTAATGCACGGTAAAGGGTTTAACCGACTTGGTCATTTCCTTTATGGATGTTTCTATTATAAAAGGATACAACTATTGACTATAGCAGTCCTGTATGGGCTTTTCTACGACAGAGCTTTCGTTTTGGCCAGAGCAGTTGTACAAATAAAACTTAAATATTATGTGATGTGCAAATGTCTGTTGATATGGAGTCCTGTCATCTTTGTAAAGTCAAACATTCATAACATGGAAGCGTGTAATTTTGCACAGAATTAGTAGCTACAAAAAGTTATATGCAGGCCTAGTGTTGGTAGTGACTGAGAATCATAAATGTGGAGGATCTTATGTTCAGTTGTATAGTTAACTTTATTCAAATATTTTTGCGAGATGCCTGATATTAGACAGCTGATAATTATCTTGAATTTAAACATATGTTTGTCAGTATTCTAGCATTTTGTAGCATTTTGCATCACAGTCGGATTTATCATAACTAAAATCAAACACTTTTAGAATAAGGACTGAAATTAACCTTGATCTAACTTTCCCAAACATTTCAGTTAGTAGTTTTCCTATTCATACAGAAAATCCCATTGACCTTAGACGTTAAAAAATTCTTAAAAACATGTTCCTATAGCTTATGGCACATTGGTTATAAAACATAAAAAATTTTGCTGCTTTATAAATTTGCTGTCTTTGACTGCAGCTCATTCGATCCATTGGTGAAATTACTGTCTTGTAATAGTTTTGATGGCTCAATGGACGAATGTTGTTTAATATTATAGGTGGCTGTTTCTGAGAACTGTGTCAGAACAGATTTTTGCATACTTTCTTGGAATAAAATGGCAATTGATTTCTACAAGAGACTTGGCGCCTTGATATCACAAAACGAAAAAATTGGCACTTTTTGGAATTTTGATGACAAAATAGAAAGCTTGCATCCTGCTGATGCTTTTTGCAATTTAGAACTGGTTACTGCAATATTCAAGCAGCTGTTGAAACGGTCTGAAATTAAGTAGGTTAACATCGGCATGTGTTAAATAAAGCATGAACTGTGTACATGTATGCCTCTGTTGTGATCTTCAGAGAAGTTTTTATTGGTTTATAACAGATTCTGGAAGCCAAAGGCAGAAATTAACATACTAGCATGGAACTGCAAAGCCTTTTGTTAAACATATTATGCAGATGTGTTTAGCAACAGTGTTACCTGTGTTAGAAATGAAGTCAGTAAGCTACCTTTACCTGAACCGTGACATAGTAAATGATTTCAGAGATGAAGTCAAGAGTCTGACTCGACTCTCTTTCAGACCACTTGATTTTTTCCATGTGAAAGCTAGTTTCTGATCGACTGCCTTTGTAGTTTGAAGACTTTATAGGTGACTTAAGTTCTGCTAACCTTTTCAAACAAACCAGAAGTCTGAATTAGTCATTTAGTTGTTACTACACATAATCACTGTTTAATCTAGACTCCTGGACTCGAGGGGAACTGGCAAAGCCGTGGGGGTTCTAAGTAGGAGGCTGCTGTTAGTTGATGTAGTATGCCCAAAATTTCGGGGATTTGAAATTTCCCGGGGAAAAGGGCCATCCTCCCCGAAACGGTCTAGATTAAACCCTACACATAATCCGGGCATGCCGAGAGAAATTCCGGGCCCACGTGCAGAAGGTCAGTCACGGGCCTAACAAGTGCGAAAATCTGGTAACCTTTTTTTGCTTCTCAGCCTTTCAGGAGCTTAGGGTGTTAATACGTCACCGGCCCGGGTCCTCTACAGGTTGCTGGGCCTGTGCATTTGCCCTCTGCCTCTCTCGGCGGCCCTGCATATAATGCTGCCAGTGCCCTGCTAGCATCAATAATGATAAAAATGATAGTGTTTGAGAAGGGAGAAGGAGGAGATGACCTTTTTTGCTTGTCGAGATTTTTTCAGAGTTGATCACAGTCAAAACCACCCCCTTCCTGAAACTCTGGCTACGCCACTGGTCCCCACCCCAATATTCCAGGTGGGTCGACACCTGTCATTGAGCCAGTGTTTTATCCAGACCCCAGGCCTTTCGGGGGCAAATTGACTTGGCTGGAGGAAGAGGCAGTTTGATACAAGATGTGTGTCACTGCTTTGAATTTGGAGGGAGATTTTTAGTTTTTTTCGAGGAATCTCTCACCAGACATGGATAAACAGATTGGAACCCTGTCTCCAGACCCACCATTCAACTTACGGCCAGTACAGTGGCGGTTTCAGGATTTCTTGGTGGGGGGATTAAACAATTATAGGAAGTTGGTGCTTCGTGGTGGGGGTGAAAATAGAAGTATAAAAAATCAATAAACTTTGCCGGAAAATGCTGACAAAAGGGAATTAGGTTGCCAAGCACATAAAGGCAGTGTTTATTCTAGCCACCTGACATTGGGAGTTTTACATGTTTTTGGGGATATGGTTTGTCTGCCCCAAAACCTTGACGCAACATATAGAAATTTTTTGGGGGAATTTTCAAGCTTTAGGGACCCCACCAAAAAGCATGCCTAGAATAGACACTGATAAAAAGGTCATCCGCAGTTTCCCCCAGTTTTACTTGACCCACAAATAGATTTCTGCAAGAAAAAGTCCAGTGGCCGGTCGGGGATGCATCCTCACCACCCCCACCCCCACCCGTGGAACCGCCACTGTAGGAAGAAAGACAACTAGAAAACCTACCTTGGCGAAACGCTTTCGACAGAATTGTGTTAACTACATGCAGGCCTTATAGGGCCTGCTTCAACAAAAATTTCAACTCGAACACATCTCTTGCAAGAACAAATTAATCCCCAGATCGCCTCCCTTTTGTAGACTACACTAGAACGACACAGGCGTTTTTGAAACTATCTTTTGCAAGCTATATTCAAGAAGCGGTTAGCCTGGCATAGGTCTGCGTCGCGCTTCAGAGAGCAGACTTTCTTTAACTCGGATCATCCGGCTATAATGCTGGGGACCTAGGCCTAGACCCTAGGACTATATGCCTAATTGTTCGTCCGTCCTGCTACATGTATATATGCCAGCTAACAGAGTCGTTCAAGTAACGAGCGACCGTTTCAAGAGTATATATAGGCCCAAATTGACAAAATTGCGTCTGCTGACCTGTGCATCAGTGACAGAACAACGAGTAAAAGGAAAACCGACAAATTCATAGCAAGACTTTTAACGGCGGACCCTTACTTAGCCTGTGGGATCATCAGCATGCAATGGTGCTTATCATTCACAAGCAGTGGCGTAGCCAGGGTTCCGGAATAAGAGGGGCAGCTTGACATTTCGGGTAAAGAATCTCCGGCGAGGCAAGAAAAAGAGTATAGTCAAGTTAGAAGTTCTTTGTTCTTTTTTGCACATGCACGTCATGATACTTACCTCTGAAAAAATTATCAACGGTATATTAAATAGGTTATATATATATATATATATATATATATATATATATATATATATATATATATATATATATATATATCGCTCGCAAAATCTTTTACACCAGTTCCAGCAGAATGCGTTTCGTGCCCTCGTTCCCCGTGGCTGCGACAATGTTCAAAGATAGGCTTATAGTGACAAATTTCCCTTTTGCAGTAGCTCCAGGATTTGGCAAGTGAAGGGAAGGTTAAAGAGGTGGCAACTAGCATGAGGTCAGCCATTTGTAGATGGGTATGCCGTAGAAAGTAAGCCTATATGGGGTCCTAACTTGGGGTATTGGGGTAAACGTCATTTCACTGTTTTTCATGGAGAAGACACTTTCGATACGACAAGTTTGCGAAAAAGTTGACGACCTTTTGGCTTGTCGGTCATTTTATTGTGAATCAAGCCCTCCTTTAGGGTTAATGACCTTTTGCTTTTCAGTCTTTTTACCTATTAGCTTCTTGGTCTGCCTGGATTCTCATATTTGATGGCTGATATGACCACACAGACAAATTGGCGCGCATAATAGGCTATATATAGCCTAATATTCAACATATGCGCATTAGTTTAGAATTTAATTTCGCCCTAGAAGCTCTTAGTCATTCGACTGCAAGTTTTAACCTTACGTCACGTGACATCATTGTCATCGTGTGTCACCTTTACGATAGTCTTCAACAAAGATAAAAGCAATTGGGTCTGAAGACTATATATAGGCATTTTCGGCTAAGTTAGGCTATCATGCAACAAGGTTGTGACGGAACAATGAAATAAAAACCCGCTTGGACCTGAGCTATACACACAACCTCTTCTTCTCTTTGCCAGCCAAAGTGCGGTATTTGAGAATCAGACCGGTTGGGCAATCGGGAATTTCTGATTGTTTCAACATACTAAATAAGTTAGTGAAATAGGTTAATTAGGCCTATGTCTCATGGCGTCTTAAAACTTTTCTCTTGCTATGTAGGCTCTGGGCCTAAAGATAACAGCGTAAGTCAGACAGCCTAAACCGTGATCGAATTTCCCAGGTCGCCCTGCAAATGCCACGCTGCTTCCCTCTTTTTTGTAAAGCGTTGCATGCATTACACTTACAGAGAGACGAACAAAACAAAATTTACCGATAGCCTATTGCAGATGTCATATCAAAACTTATGAGCTGTGGGCGACCAGAAGGGGGTATAATGTTTCAGGAGACAGACAGGCCTAGTTCTCTGACCCTGAAACATACCATGAGCATCCCCCAAATCTCATTGTGTCTAAATAACTTTCATAGCATTGCGCAGGGATATTTTTGCACCCCTACCACTATCCCTAATTTGAGACCGACACACCCCCAATCTCAGCTATAGGGTGACCTTTTTCGCATCAAAATTTTGGCAGAGGACCTCCAGGATTTACAACACCCTACCCTCAATTGATAATCCTAGAAATAACCCTGGCATTGCGTGATAAGGAGAATAATTATTATTGTCGTCTAAAGATTTTTCGTTTGCGTTTACTAGTGACGGCAGACCTACTACACTCAGGGGGTGGGTAACCATGGGGGGACGGCGGGGAATCCCCGATAATAAGTGAGAGAGGGTAGGATAAAGTATCAATTATCCTCCCACCAGTGTTTG